>APFE031557362.1:0-11905 GCA_000404065.3 Pinus taeda
TAAAGATAAGCAGCCGACAGAATGAGTCACCATCCAGCTCCTTAATCTGCCAGAGAAAATAGCAACAAAGAAGTAATTGATATCAGAAAAATTAGCATTTTTGTTTTATAGATATTTTAGATTAGTTTAGTATTTATAGACCCTTTCATGCATTTAGAAAGGGTCGTAAAATTTTGTATAAGACTTAACAGACTGAAGTTTGCACTATTGTGCTTCAGCCTCTATTCTTTTATGAAACTTGACCAGCTGCTTTTATTTAAGTGAAGATAGTTTCTTAATTCAATTGTGCACTACTGTCGTTGATTTGAGGAATGTTGATGCATCTAAGTGAAAGCCATACGTAGCGATTTATATCGGGAGTGATTGACTATTTAACTGGTATTTCTATCTTTTGTTTAGATTCATTCTTGAAACATTATCTCGCTGTGTATTTACTCTTGCTACTGTTAATTGTATGCATGTATAATGACAGGAAATCCTACTCATACCACTATTGGATGTTTAGATAATATGCCTTATTATTCATCATGTATGCGTTAATAGTATGAATGTTTGAAGTTTAGTAGTATTATTTTGATTGCCGTGCTTAACTATTTAGGTGCAGCCATTTGAAATGATTTAATTTCTATGTCCATATAAATGCAGTCATCTATATAATTGTATCGTTTGGATATAGAACATCAAAAGCTACGCTTTAGATGTTCAAATAGATTCCCGGGATAGTTTTATTGCATTTCTGTCAATAGCTTAGATATTCATTCACCGTTTACTGTTTCCAACAAAGTATTCATTCATCCCATTCATCTATTGCTGGGAAACTGGTCCCATTATCCCCAGTCGGAGCCACTACACCAAACGGAAAAGGAGCTGCACTAAGGTCCGGACCGGGTGGTTTCCCCCAATGTTGGTGCAACGATTTTCGAGGCCTCAACACTATGACAAATCAAAAATAACAGTGGCAGAAAAGACCAGAGAGGTGAAGGCCCTGGAGAGCAAGGTGAAAACACTGGAAAAAGATCTCACCTAGCATAAGCCTCTGGCAGATATTAAAATGATTTTGTGGACTAAGATTGGCCAGTCCATTACTCACCAATGGAGATCAATTCAGACAATGTATGAATAAATGGAGTTAATAGACAAGGCACAAGAACAAATACAAAGGGCCTGGGCATCATTAGGAAATATGGCTGATCAGGCCAATGCACTCATCCATTTTTTGAACACCAATACTAAGGAGCAATTAGGAGCTTTAGAGATCAATGATATGACAGGCACCATTTTGACAATAAAGAAGGTGCTAACAATGAGAACTCTTATACAGACTCTGGAAAGAAGGTGTCAAGAGATGCAGATGGATATTAATACCTTCACAGAGAAATTGACAAATTTGCAGCAAAGGGGTCTACCCAGTTTAGTAACAAGCAATCAAAAACTATTATCACATCAGCAGTATGCTCATCGGATGAACATGTATGTGACAAATCAGACCATTTCATCATCCAGCAGCTCAGAAAACACAGGACCTCCTTCTGGACAGAGCTTGTATGACAAACTGGAGAATTTGTTTTTCATAGAACATGAAATAAATCATTTGTTTGAAGTCAAGCCCAATTTTTACAAGTATACTGAGGCTGATGAGATACTAGTAAAGATACAAAGACATCAATTGCCCACAGAACACTGGTGGAAAAGTATGCTGGAAGTTTTGCCTAAGTAAATTCAGATCCTTTTTGCCTATGTACACCTGGTCAAAAAACAAGACATGTGGAAAATATAAAGGAAGGAGCTCAAGCCAGGATCAGGACACATTAAAGATGAATCTAGAGTAGGTAACAGATCAGGACAACAATGCAGGAAAGCAAAACAAGGACATAACTGCTAGCCGAATTCCTGGGTGAAAAGTCTAAAATATCTTATCAGTAAAGCAACCAGCACAACCACAATAACTCCTGCCTTCATTTCTGCATTTATTTCTCTGACAAAGTAGCTAAAGGAAGTTATTGCTCCTTATCTTATCCTCAAGATATTTTGTAAACTCTCTTTTGTATAAATACCGCCCAAAGAATGTATTCGGGGTTGGTGATTCTCCCATTTGAACTACGTTGTAACTCAGATATTCATTAATACAAGGGGCATTGAAATGCATTGCTGTTGGACCTTCTGAATGTGCATGTGATGACTCTGGACTCTGCTACAGAATTGTTGTGTCTTTCTTTGGCTCAATAAGTTACTCTAACTGTTTTTTTTGTGTTTATTATGTTTACAAATCTCATATATGTTTCATAATATTAACAACAGGGAAAAAGAATAGCCCAGAACTTGTTTAAATACACTTTGTGTTCAATTCCTGCTGTTATCTATGTTTTCTTCACAATTAGCATGAATAAAAATTCTTAAATTCTTCTGTTTCTGTTAATTCCTTCATTCTGAACATTGTCAAGGAATTCTTCACTGCTCCTTGAAAATATTCAATCACCTTCCCTTTGCCACTAGGATAAAGGATTCTTGACTACCCTTTACCCCCTGGCCTACATCCCATCAATTACTGGTTTTAAATATTGTTCCAAACTAATTATCCGGCTCTGTAGTATTGCCTATCATCACATAAACACACTCAGGAATCCACTTTCATAGACTCCATTTCCTAGTGGAATTAACCCTATCAGACCTACATCCTACCTCTGTTTGAAATCACCATCCAAACCCATTTAAAACAAACTTCTGTGCGTCATAACTAGCATAAAACTTCAAATAAATAAAATTAAAACATATAGAGAGAGCCCTCTCTAGATGCAGTTTGGCTAGAAATTGCATCTAAAAGATTGGTTAGTGGTTACCTCAGCCGTATTCCCTTTTCTCAACAAGTTTTGGGGAACAACCTGAGCGATAACACTCACCACCAACAATCTACAATTTTCCCTTGTAGCAAAGTTTGACCCATATGGCCCAAGTGTTATAAACTTGGTATCTGATACAATCCATGATGCCCCCAACCACCTACTAGGGCATATTAATGTAACTATTACCCCTGTAATATTTTTTATTTCATTCCCTATATGTATGATATGCATAACTAAATATGTTGTATAATGCAATGATCTCATGCACATAAATTATAATCGCGTAATTATATCATTAATTTGCTAAGCACATGCGATAGAAAAAAATCATAATTTTTTATAATGGAATTCAAATGAATATTAAAATTAACAATTATTTGGTAAAAGTTACTGACTAGTTGTAGACATCAAATGTCCCCCCCATTTGTAGACCACATTTCTTATTTTCTTTAAGCAATGGGTCACCCTTGAGCTAGGGTTTTGACTACATAGGGAACCAAGCCAGCTACATACCAATACCATACATAATCAGGTCAAGGTACCAGACCCAAAAATCTCTAATCAACAAGAACACATACCATGTTAGCCTCATAACCAATGAAGTTCACCCACTTCTTTGCCTCTGTAATCCCTTGGGTTGTGCCATTACTTCCAAGGTGTCTAACTTAGCCAACCAAGGATGTTCCAAAGCCCTCAAGTTTCTAGGATTTGTTACTGCCTCATAGGTTTCTAAGTACCTCTCTAACCTCACATCATAGAATTTGTTCCACATATGATAATGTCTTCCCCTATTTCCCATCCAAGGTGTCCAAACCATTTCCTCACTCGGATCATGTAGAATGTGTGTTCCATGACACTAATACCCTCACTTTTATCTGCATCTCACTCTCTTGACACATGGAACCTTTTAAAATCACTTGATGGAATTAAGTTAACAAAATGTGAAATTTTAATAGTTATTAAACCATACAACCTCCCCTTTTTAACAGTCACTCAATATTATCCCCCCATACTCCTTTTGTCTAACTCGATTTGCTGTAGTAATACATTTTATTAATGTGCATGTAATTTCATATTTAAAAAAATAGGTTCTGACCTCAAAATATATAAACACATATGCACATGGACACACTAGCCCCAAACATAATCCTCGGTTCACCAACCTAATTAATATGTACCAGCTCACCACCATAGGTTTCATATGTACATGTTTATTTACAATTTAGGGGTGGATTCTGGGTATTACATACATGATCTCTATATATACCTATACACACTTTGCACATGTGGTCGCTTTACCACTAAGTATTACATATACATTTACACATTACATGTAAATTTAACCCATATTTTCTGCCCCTTGGGGTCATACCATATACATTTAATTTAATATATTCCCCTCCAGGGGATCACAACATAGTACTCTCCTTCAAAAATATTTGTCCTCAAAGCTTTGCAGTTAAGGGTGTTACATTTGAAGAAACCAAATAATAGGATTTCCTTATATAACTACATTCTTCTTGTTATTGATGATGGTCCATTTACCCAAACTCAATCCTATTGAATCTTAATCCTTGATGGTTGGTTGTTGTATAATTTTGTTTCCTTTGATTCCATCACTACTACATATTGAGTCAGTTTTCAACGGCGCTTTGTCTCTCTTGCGACGATCATTCGTAGCTACAAAAACAAAAAATTATTTTGCAAAATGTAGAACATTTTGTAGTTGTATTTTCGATGTATCCTTGATCATCTCAAGTTCAACGAAAATTGTCATTGAAATTAGTCGCTTCGAAATTTCTACGATAATCGTCATCGCATCTCATTTGAAGACAACTTGTTTTGTGCTGTCAAAATTGTCATATTAAGGCGTGGAAATTGCAATGTTTAGGTGTTGAAATTGTAATGTTTGTGTATGGAAATTGTGATCTTGAGGCATCAAAATTGCGACATTTATGCGTTGGAATTGCAACATTTTGGTATCAAAATTTCGACGTCAGAAGGTTTGTGGGAATTCCAACGAACCTACATCGTTGGAAAAATAAATAAAAGGCTATAAGGATGGTTTAGGTCCATCCTTCTTTCCTCCATCAATACCTAAAATCTTCCTAGGTTTGACTAATTTTAGCTTTTACAACCTTACATATAACAAGTATATTGATTGGTAATGGCTTCATGATATAAAATCCCTAGATTTGTATATATTTTCCATATGATTACTTCTCTCATTGGTAACCAATGCTTCTTGTAAGATAAATTGAAGCACTTGTTATTTCATCCATTTTGTGAAAATAAACCAATTAATATTGGAAAGGGAGAAGACTAAACAAGTATTGAAGAACATGAAATTGCATTAAAAGTAGGTTTTTTAGACACCAAAAAAAATCCCTTTATAGTGAACATCCAAAGGTGAAGCTTCTGGTAGATTCAAACATGCTAATCTAAACACTGATGTTGACCATGCAATATTTAAACAATTATGATGACCATGAAATATTTAAACAATGATGATGATGATGATGATGAAGATAAGACTTTAAACCTTAACTAAGTATTATGTTGTATTTTCATTTTTGCTTGGTAGCTTTATCGATAATTAGTTGCTACTAAGTTGGGATCATTGGACAATTTTTTAATATAAATACTTTAAAGCTTTGATCATTAAATATTTTGACCTTTGAAATCTTTGTCTACATGTCTAAAATCTACTATGATGAAGGATGGTGAGATAGTTCCAAGACTATACCCATTGGGGAACAAATGTACATTAATGGAAAGGATTCTACCCACAATGGATGTCACAAAGGCATTATATTTTGAAGTAAAATTGTTACAATTCTAACATATGCAACAAATTCTTAAAAAAATATCAAACACATCCAAAAATGGTCACATGATGTTTTGCAAGTTAATAATTAAAGACAAAACAATAAAAAAAGGACCAGATGATATTAAAAGATAATGTGCACATTGCAAGGTTAGGTTGTCAATTAAGCAACAAAATAAAATGAGTACTAATCATATCATAATGATGGTTTATGACATGAGAAAGGCAATGAAATTTTATTTTTTGGGGCATTAAATACAACAAGGATGGGTTTACTTCCTAGAAGGAATTGTGCTCTAGATGGTGAAAATGTTGTAAAAATAGAATCAACCAAAGATGAATGGATAGAAATTAGAATAGAATATATCTAGAATGTGGAAAGTTGTAAGAGTTTTTAGTATTATAATATTAATTTAATTATGTAATAGGATGTATATCCTGATAAAGACCTTGAGTGATCCTCATGTAGCACGTCTACAATTTTGCGTATTTTTTAAAATTGTTTATCTATAAGTGAACTTGTCCTTAAAAAGGTTCATCTCTTGTAGAGTTTGATATCTAATTTAGTTTTCCAATCATCTAGATGGGACTAGTGATGTGTAACTACCTTAGAGATCCTTTGCACAGTGTCATTCCTCTAATAATTTCCTACACTTGTAAAGGCACTTCATTGTTTCCATTATAGAAGGTGTTTGTGTCCAAGTATGAATCATGCATTTCACCCAATCCACATTTAATTGTCAACCTGGGGTTCTACCAATTTTTCAGCGCTATCATGCACTGTATGTGTAGGCCACAATTTCCCTACAGTAATAGCAAGCAATATTGTAACAACAAATAAGAGTAAGATCAAGTAATAAATGTAACAACAATAAGAGTAACATCAATTAGGACTCACATTAGCACACAGATAAACATTCACAACAATAATAAACTTATGAAAATAAACCTAACACACATCTAATCCAGTAGCACCTGGTTAGGAGAGTAGGCCCAAATCCCTGACCAAATTTGTGGCTAGATCAACGAAACATGATATGCTCAGAAGATCAAAATGTCGTTAGTTAAAGAAATATTACAAGTATGTTGTTAAAAACTCAAAGTTAGGGTATTTCTCTTGTAACCTTAACAATGATAAGTTTCACAGCTCACAACTCCACTTTATACAATTTGTCAATAATACGACTCCTAGAATTACGACATTGTCTACCTTTAATTACATGGTGGTTTTTAGAAAGAAACAAAATGTAAAAGACAACAGTGTGTCAATCGAAAGATTGATTCACTATTGCAGCCAATATCCAAGGATAGTGTTGCTAGCTTTGATGGTATCATCCAGTGAATCACAGTTCTGGTAATTTTCCCTTCAAATTTACAGAAATAACTCAATTAGAAAGCCATTTAGGTAATAGTCCCCTACGACTATGCTTCATTGACCAATAATTCATAAAGACATGACAAGGGTTATACCTGTGCATTTTAAGATATCGATTAACCATTATTGGTGTGAAATGGATAAAAAGAACAGGGTAGAAGGGTGAGTAAAAGTATGCAAATATAGCCACCAACATCTCCCCCCAACTATGCTTACTGCATGTCCTCATGTAGTTCATCGCCTACGCAAGTTTGGTTTAGAGTTGCGATGATCAGCGTGAAGCTATGCATGATCATATTTTGAAGACATCTATGTTCCTAGATGCTTATACCCATATGTTTGGATGACTTCCTTCCACCAATCCTCACCTACCTCGTAAGATGGAGTGTACTAATCGACTAACATCTAGATAATGGGAAATTGAAACCTCAAACCCATCCATTAGACCCCATGAATCTTCATGCATGCAATATATCGAGGTACCCTATTTATAGCCCGAGAAAAATTGGCAGTCCCAGAAGGCTCACATATCATGACAACTGATGACGAGGGCATCCACCATTTTTGGAAGCTGTCTCGGGCCTCCTCTTGACAAGTAACGATTTGTTTTCTGCATATATCAACAAACCATTTCTGATTTTCCAACATCTATTCTTTTCATCCCTCAATCCCTAAGAGGGTTTCGTGTCCGTTATAAACATTCACAAATTGACAATTCTCCATCTCAGTGACAAGTGGCCTATTTACTTGATTTTCTTCGAATGTGGCAAAGGCCTTCTTCCATTTAACCTAATTGATTGTGTAGGAGGTAAAGGCTCTCAATTGAATGTCTCCTACATATGGCACTGGGTTAAATGATTGATAATTGCCTAGAAAGTAGTCATGCATGTACAACTCGCACATCAAATGTTGATCCAAGATATTATGTCATCTCAAAATGCGCAGAAATTGCATTGAATCTTCCATTTCATGATTGAGCTCATCGCAGACACTTTCTAAAAAAAATAATAGATATTGTTCATTGAGGAACATGGCATAGCTATAAGCAGGGGGTGGAAATCAATTTCCTGTTGTGCCAAAGAAAACATGTCTTCTTTATCGGCCTTTAATAGCTTCACCTATTCTTCTAGTCCCTCAATTCGCTTCTATTGTATCTCCTTCTTCCGCTTTTCCTTCTCTATCTGTTCTATGTAGCCGGAGACCATTTTCATAACTTTCTTGTGAATTTTCCTTATCCCTTCCTAATGTGCTTCTAAAGGAATGGTCCCTTGTTAAAAGTGAGCTGTTGTAGCTTGCCACTTTTGAATTTCTGCAGACATGACAAACTCCCTCGCCTCGATGATATGCAAGAATGACTATGTCTATTTAGCCGCTGAAGTTGTTGGCCTATCTTTGGTCTGTGCTACCACTGAAATAGTTTCAGGCCGGGGCTTTGCAGTGTTTTTCTTGTGCTTCCTCACTCTCCTTCTCACACATTGCTCGATGAACTCTTATTTCACAGCAACTTCTTCCATAGGTCTCACAGCCATTCGAGGGCCTGGTGGGTTGACATTGACAAAGTCGTCAACTGGTTCTTGTTTTACTCTGATTTATTCTATTTGTTCCTCGACTCAGGTAACAACCCCGCCATCTCCTTCCTCAGGTCTCAGGACCTCTACATATTCCCTCTGCGACTCTGGATTCACTATAGGGTCTTATGGGGTAGTGTCTTTGACAAATTTTTGTAGTTGCTCTACTGCCCGATCGTCCTCTTCCATTGATACAGGAATGGTTCCTAGCCCTTGCGAGTGAGTTTTGTCAACAACATCCTCTTCAATTTGCTTGGTTATGGTTTCTAACCCTTGCGGATTAGTCTTATCAGCAACATCCTCCTCCATCTTCTCAGGAATGGTTTCTAATCCTTGTGAATTAATTTGATCAGCAACGCCCTCTTCGATCTGCTTAGGAATGGTCTCTGTAGAAGTAGTACCAGCCGTAACTTCTTCATTTTTTCCTTCAGTTGACGCTGGTTCTTATGTGGCAGTGTTGATGAACAACCCTTCAATTTTCTCAATACTTTCACCAATTGACACTAGTTTTTGAATAACAGTGTCGATAATGGTGCCCTTAGTTGTTCCAACAAATTTTAGGATCGGATGTGTTACACAGTATTTTGTCACGCCTCCTACACTTCCTTGTGATATACCCTGAAGTGCCCAAAACATGATCATTATATAGCATACTCATCAATGTATACAACTCAGATCCCTCCTTTAACTTTTCTTGGAAAATCCCTGGAGATTTCCCTGAAGAAATGGCTCTTGAAACCCTAAAATGCGAGTCGTCGCCCTTACGAAGCTCAAAACCGCAATGATCGCTTATTGCACCTTGTTAAGATGGCGATGGGATCACTATTTTCTCTCTCATACTCACGATGGTATCAAAAAGGAAGTTTTCCCAAAGAGGATGAGAAGCTTCGTGATCTAGAATCTTCCAGAGTGATGAGTTGGAGGTGGTTTCGCATAGATGAGGTCGAATCCTCCTAATTTGACCTCTTGGTATCCCTATGAGCTACCTCCTTAAGGTGTGGGCCTAAGTTCCCCCTCTACCGTTCCCAAATGTTTGATCTATGTCCATTTGCACCCCTATGCTGATCTTGTGCATAGAGGTTATTCATTAGACTTGGATAAGGAGTGTTGGAGACTTTCTTGGCTTGGACTTGGATTACCACTCAAGGAGAGCCTTTCAACATCAAGGCTATCGTTATAAGCTTCCCCTTTTTTCTTTAAATAATAATAAAAATGTTGGTTCATCTTCCCAAAATATATATATTCTTGTATGTATTGGGTTGGCATTCCTTGATCAACTAAATAGGTTATTATTGGATTTGCTATTGGTTTTGGTATGCTTTGCTATCTCTTGGTCACTTGTGCAGGTACATAAGAGCTGGAAGAAGAATGAATAAGTCTGTGACACAAGCGGTTCGAGGATCACAACAAAGGAAATTGAATTAGCATCAGAGCAAGGTAGGCATTCTCTCTTGTTCTATTTTTCAATTATAATCTAGGAAGATGTCTAGTTTATTGTCCCTTCAGTTGCTAGACCCACTCATTAGGCTAGAGGGATTGTCTCTATCCATAGAGAGGATTAACCTTGTCAACAAAGTGGAAACTCCACTGGGAGGCCTATGACCCTTTCCTCCCTTTCCTTCACCCTGTATTTTGACGAGTTTGATCAAACCATTGATTTTTAGACTTCATTGCTTGTTTATAGTCAGTGTCATTGTTTGGTAGATGCCTGAAGATTGTTAACTTGAGCTGTTTTTGAAAATTTTGGATTTCTTTTCCCTTTTCCTCGACCATTATGGATTTGAGTCTGACAGTCGTGATGATATCGTGGGTTTTTTAGTTACAATAGCGATGATCACTACTTAACTCCCGACAGGTGCGATGATTGCAGAAAATTAAGAAATTTATGGTTTTCTCTTTGATTTTTAGTTCTAGTTGTTTTCCCCCTGTGCTTTACCAATTTGTCTTTCATTGACTCTCGCATTGTCTGATTGCAATTTTCCTTTAACTTGGCTTGAGTGTCCTTGAAGTTTGATTATCCTTTTAGGATTATAGGTCTTCTAGGTCAACCTTTGTACACTCGTTGGTCTTCCCATCAGAGATTAGAGATCGATTTCTAGTGTTAAAGACTCTTTGTGTGTTTAGATGTACTTGGTAGATTACCTTTTTGTTCTTGTGACTTAATTTATTTTCATTAGTGGATATAGTGAAATTTACTTAAGCTTCATTTGATGAATGATATATTACAAATCAATTCTCTCATTGGAATCAAAAGAAAGTGTTTTCTTTGAAGTTTTCTATGTTTCAAACTGAAAGTAAAAGTGGTGTTCTTTTCCTAGTTTTCAGAATATTTTGTGTTGCTTTCGAATCATTGATGTGAAAGAGATTTTCATACTTCTTGGTTTTCTCGCATTCTCTTTTCCTTTGCACTAGATTACATTAGTTGCATTTTTGAAGAAGAGGAAAATCATCATTACATATGAAGGAAATTTTTCTTTAATATTTGTTTTGGCATTGTATTTGCTTATCATATGAAAGATTAGATTTCATATTTCACATTTAGCATTTGATGACTTTCATGGATGCATTTTTGCATTTGGTTTGATGCATGATTCGAGTGATCTTCTTCCCTACATTAATAGCTTTCATCAAATTGAAAGATTTCATTTCATCATCTAGTTTGAATTTTAGGACGAGGAAACATCTTTAAGGCCTTGAAATTGAGACATAATTACAAGATCAACTTTAAAATCTATCAATTAACCCTAGGAGCATTTGAAACATTAGCAATCATATCTAGTGGTCTAGGTTAGAGACATGTTCTGACGTCTTTAAAACTTAGCAGTTGTTGTTTGCTTTGTCATTAGACAATGCTAGCATGGACTTGTGCTCCCCATACCATCGTGTATATAAAGGGAGACCCCCCTAGGTTGAAATCCTTTATCTGTAGGGAGTCGATTCTGCCGCCCTGTAAATGTGATACACCAAACAAAGAATTCATGGAGATTTCCTACACATATGTCAAGTCCTTGGTCAAATTATTGGCTAAGCTGTATATTGCAGTTCACGATTACTGGTGACCACTAGTATTGCAGCAATAATGCTGCAACTCCTGGGGCTTCCTTCTTTACTTTTATCAACCCGATAGTTGGTAACAAACTTGGAAGCGACAGTGTTGTATGCACAAGTACTAGCTCTTACTACAAGCTGTCACCTGGTCAGCTGGTGCAAGATCACTAATGAGCTCAAGCCAACTTCTATGAGTTCTCAGAAGAAGCTTTTAACTGTGATGAAAGAAAGCTAATGCTACAGAGGC
>APFE031557365.1:13473-32492 GCA_000404065.3 Pinus taeda
ATGGATCACATCTTACAAAGGGTAGTAGGAGCTTCAAGGATCTCACTACTAGATGGCTTCTCAGGATTCAATCAAATTTTAGTTCACCCAGATGATCAAGATAAAACAGCTTTCACCACACCTTGGGGAACTTTCAAATATGGCAAGATGCCTTTTGGACTCAAGAATGCTGGAGCCACATTTCAAAGGGCAATGGACATAGCCTTTGCCAAAGAAATCCATGATTTCCTAGTCATATACCTTGATGATCTTATAGCCTTCTCAAAATCAGGCCAAGAACATTTAAAACACCTCAGACAAGTGTTCTTAATTTGCAGAAAGTATGGCATTTCTTTGAACCCAAAGAAATCACTATTTGGCCTCGAAGAAGGCAAACTCCTAGGTCATATAATTTCAAAAGATGGCATAAGAATTGATCCTGATAGGATTCAAGCTATACTTCAGGTCCCCCATCCAAGAAACATCAAAGAATTGCAAGCCTTTTAGGAAAAATTAATTTCCTAAGAATATTTATTCCTAACTTGGCTGAGATAATAAGATTGTTGAACAATATGCTCAAGAAAGATGCCAAGGTCAAATGGACATTTGAGGCTAAACAAGCTTTTGAAGAAATCAAGATAGCTTTAACAAAAACACCTGTGCTTACAAGCCCTAGTTTTGATAGAGATTTTATAATCTTCTACTTTGCTTCAGAACATACAATTGTTGTTGTCTTACTGCAAAAGGATGACTTAGGATGTGAAAAACCTACTTCCTTTTTCAGTAAAGCCCTTAGGGATGCCCCACTCAAGTACAAGATCATGGAAAAGCAAGCATATGCCCTTGTAAAAGCCATAAAGGATTTCAGAGTTTATATCCTGTACTCTCACATAGTTTCATATGTGTCCAATGCAGTAGTCAAAGACATTTTAACTCAAGAGGGAATTGAAGGCAAGAGGGGCAAATGGATTGCCAACATTCTGGAATATGATATAGAAATCAAACCAACAAAACTTATAAAACGACAAGGGCTAGCTAAACTAATGACTGAAACTAATTTCCAAGCCCTTGACATCAATGAATTGGATAACGAACAGGAGATGGTGACTCCACAGATCAATCAAGCCTTTTTACAATCACCTTGGTATGCTGACATATGTTTTGTATTATTAAACCTGTAAACTCCTCCAGGGTTATCCAGAACCAAAAAGAGGTTTCTAAAATTGAAAGCTGCAAAATTTTGTATCATAGACAATGTTTTATTTGGAAAAATCATGAAGGTGTCCTGCTTAACTGCCTAACTTCAGATGAAGCTTATAAGGTCCTTAGAGAATTTCATGCAAGAGATTGTGGAGGGCACTTATATTGGAAATCCATAGCTGATAAAATCCTAAGGGCTTGATTTTATTGGCCCTCACTGCTTACTGATTCAAAAAAGTTTGTAATGTCATGTCATAAATGTCAGATCTTTGATGTTCTGAGTGTTGTCCTTTGGTGTTCTGTATGAGGAACTTACCCTGTAAATTCCTACATGGTATCAAAAATATTTGAGGGTTGTATCCATTGGTGATCCAAATGTTAAGCCAATACAACTGCATCTGACTATCATTTCCTATATCTACTATTTCTGACTACTTTTGGGCTGAGAGGACTACTCTATTGTGTTAGAAGCATCTTTTCCAATGCGGAACCCCTTTCGTTTCATGCGAAAAGGTTTCCGATAGCGCTAGCTACATCATTTTTAACATCTAGAGGTATACAGTCTTTATTTGTAGTTCTAGCTATTCATCTCTCTGTTTATTTCAGTTTATTTAGATCTCTATTTTTTAATTACCAGATCTATACCTTTGATTTCTCTGTATTCTCTTTGCTCCATGACTTTGTGCAATCTGGTCAAATCAGAAATAGAAACGAAGGATTTTTCTCATGCATATGCTCTTTTTTGCCATGCCTTAGTGTGATCTTGGGAAATCAGAAACATCGAGGAAAATATTTAGTTTCCAGCTAAAGCTAACTTCAATCCATAAGGTTTTGTTTTTTTTTTTTTTTTTGTATGTCCGTGTTGGTTTTTTTGGTTTTTGTTTTGTAGGCAAAAAAGAGCTTTTTCAAGTAAGCACGCACCCCAAAGCTTCAGTGACTACAAAAAAGCCCTTCCTCTTTTCCAAAAATTACTAAGCTTCTAAACTAACTCACTTTGTCCAATGCTACTTATGAGAATAGAGGTTTTGAGTTCAAGTCTTTCTTTTTGTTGAGTTAATATTTCAAAAAGCACATCTAACTTATGTTTTAAAGTTACTTTATGTAAAAGTGTTCTCACTCATTATGAAAAGTGAGTCACTTATAAATCTAAAGTCTCTTTATCTTTTAATTAAGTTACAATTTAGTGGGTAGCTCATAAAGTATAATTGTAAAAGTGTCTTTCACTTATTTATAAAAGTGAGTCACATAATTTTTTTTAAAGTGAGCTAATTAGATTAAGTTTGGAAAGGGGGAAGATTTTGTTTTAAATATAACATTATCATTTAGTTCCATATATTCATGCACTTCGTCGGCATCTTCAACAACTTTTCTTCAAAAAGCCATAACTTGCTCATCCAGAAGCCGTTTTCATAGGCTTTTTTTTAATCAGCCTAATTTTTCGAGATATTTCCATTGGAACACTTAGTTTCATAATCTACAACTTCAATTTCTCTTAAAATGGAAAGTCAATGCCAAGCTATTCTTTACAGCACCAACTACTTCCAATGGTGGTCCTACATTATGGATTTAATTAGAAGTAAAGGTCTTTATAGAATAGCCTCAGGCGAAGAAACCAAACCGAAAGATGAAGATAAGGCAGCCAAATGGGAAAATAGGAAAGATCAAGCACGTGGGTTGATAGGGATGTCTATTTTTCCAGACCTTAGATTCCATATCATAGAACCTAATACTCCTAATGAAGCAATGAAATAGATCATTAAAGTTTTTAGAATTAAAAATGAAATTAGAGCCCATCAACTTGAAAATGAGTAGCTTACATTGGACTACAATAATGTTTCCTGCATTGAATATTTTTTGTCCAAGTTCAAGACCTTTAGACTTCTTTTGGAAGGTGTTAAGTTTAAGAAAGAAGATGGTAGCCTTATCTATTCCATTCTTACTAAGTTGGGACCATTCTACTCTGTGTTTGTTTCCACCTCCCATTCTACTAGAGAAGCCTTTATTTCTCAAGGACAAGACTACAAGCCCCCCTCTTTTGATGCATTTTGTGATTCTTTAATAAGAGAACAAGAAAAGCTCTTATATTTTGGTCTTTTTAATCTTGGAAACTCTTCTAAGAAAGCCTTAGCTACCCAGCAACAACCAAATTAAAAGAATCCTAAGAAGCAATATCCTAAAAAGAATGGTCCTAAACCAAACAAGAGTCCTAAGCAATTTCAGTCTCAAAATGAAAAATCATTTCAAAAAAATTATAAGGCAACTAAAAACAAAGGGAATAAGACTGATAGACATTGCCACTCTTGTAATCGAGATGCCCACTTAGAATTAAATTGCTTTAAGAAGATGGAATCCTTAGAAGAAGCAATGAAGAAGCACAACATCCATTTGTAGAACTCTTCAACTTCAACTTCATCTTCAGGAATAACACTTTTTGCATGTTGATGTCAAGCATCTCAGTCTGGTTATGCACTAAGTGTATCTTCTTCTTCTCATTCTCATGACTGGCTCATTGATTTTGGAGCTTCTCATCACATGGACAAAAACAAAGCCATTTTTTCTTCTTTAAATGATTGTGACATCAAAAATATATGTGTTTCTGATGAGAGATCTCTTAGTGTTGTAGGTATTGGAAATGTTCATCTAGACAATGGGAAATTTAATGATGTATTATGTGTTCCAAGCTTATCTTGCAACCTTCTATCTATATATTAGATAACTCGTTTAGATGAAGGTAAAACCATTGAATTTTCACCTCACGATGTTGTAATTAAGGACCTAAGAGATCCTAGATAGATTTTAGCTACTGGAATTGCTCATGATTCTACAAGGTTGTATAAGTTTAAAAACTTTGGGTCATCAAATCTTCCCTCAGTATTTTTTGCTCATAATGATGAAGTCAGAAACTTTGGCATGAGTGATTTGGTCACTTAAACTATCACTCCCTCCAGAATATATGTAAAGAAAATATGGTGACAAGTCTCCCAATTGTATCTTACAGAGATGGTGGTTGTTCCAGATGTGTACTCGGAAAACATCATCAGGATAGTTTTGAAAATTTTTCTTATTGGCATCACTCATCCCCTTTACAAATTGTGCATAGTGATTTATGTGGTCCACAAATAAATCAATCAATAATTTATAAAGTAAGATTTTATGAAAATTCATTTTTCGAAGAAAATGACGATTTTACGACACTTGTTTATCGACAAAAAAATTAATATGTTCTAACTTTGACTATAGACTGATATTGACAAAGAAAACATTAAAGAAACATTAATCAATCCAATCAAAGTAGGGTTGGCTGGCTAAGGAGATGAAAAGACTATTTTCAGAGATAAGACATCATTTACATTTAACAAGCAATTAAAATTGATGAAAATTGACAAAAAAAATTAGTTCCTAGATTGGAAAACTAACCCTAAAGGGATCATCACAGGTAGCAGTTAGAGACAACAATGCATCACAATAGATCTATGTGGGAAATGCACTACATCACAATGTTTCAGTCATAGAAGTGTGATGATTACGAAGGAAATTTATGCTCAAAATTGACTCCACAATTAGTGAATTGGATTTTGAATTCGATGAATAATAGAAGTTACAATATGTCAAAGTGTTTTAAGAGATTGATAAGCTCCTTTAAGGAATATTATCACTCCTCAGTGGAGTCTCCATTTTATTTTGGGCAAATTTAGTGTTTCTTCAAACGCCTAACCCAATAGACTTAGTAGCTAGTCTAGAAACAATAGACAAAGTAATTTGTCACTTTTCCTATAGTTAACAAATAAGAGAAAGAAGAAAAAAAGGTACCAAACTATAACTTTCACTCCCTCTCTCCTTTTATCAATTTGGCCACTCCTTTCCATACTTAACTTGCTTTGAAAGTACCTGCACACAAGCTAAGATAGAAACCCATCAAAGCATACAATAATGACGATCTGTTAACTAAACATATCATAGAATCAAGAATACAATATATATTATATAAACACATGAATGGAAAAAGCTTAGAATTATTTATTAATATAAGGAAATATTACAACCCATGTAGATGCATGCTTGATTCAGTGTCATCCTTCGAACTTCAAACCGTTCTCTCCTCATGAAGTAACATTTCGACATCATTACAATACTCTTACTAATCTCATTCAAACAGCATTTCCTTAGCTTCAGAAATTCCAACCTCCCCAAGACTTTGAATGCTTGGTTAATTTATAGCTAAATGGAGGAGGTTAAGCCATTAATGGCCCTCATGAATGCTTTGCCAAAATTGCGAAGTGGTTCCATGGAGGAAGGGATAATGGATTGAGGCTCATTTATCTCATTCCTCATCCAAATGTAAGCTCAATCATACTGGAAACTTACAGAGGCATCCATTTTATGAGGAATCCATAGGATTCATTTAACAATTCAATGAATCTCATGCATCATAGGTGAAACAAAGGCTAGTTGTGATGTATATCACCCAGACAATGTAGTTCCTGGAATGCATTGCAGCTTGATATAAAGCTCCCTACGCTCATCTCCTTAGGAATAATTTTTGGATGAATGGTCTCATGTAAACTCTTGGGAAGCAAGCATGAAGTAGGTTGACCTCATTAGGGAATGAAAGTAACGGAATTAGGGATTGATGGACCCTAATAATACGAATCTGGAAGTTGGGGTTAATGTGCCCAAATTGACCTGTAAAACACTTCTAGTTGTTCCATTATCTAGATACAAGTATTTATTAGCTTTCATTGATGATTTCCCCAAACGCACTTGGGTATAATTCTTAAAACTCAAGAGTGAAGTATTTGACATGTTCTTGGCCTTTAAGGCCTTTGTTGAAAAACAATCTGGACATCAAATTCTTAAGCTAAGATATGATAATGGCAGAGAATATGTTAACAACAAATTCATCAACTTTTGCACTGAGAATGGAATTCAAATGCAATATACTGTTCCATATACTCCACAACAAAATGGTGTAGCTGAAAGGAAGAATCACACCTTAAAGGAAATGGCTAATTGTATGCTTCAATCTAAAGGACTTACTCTTAATTTTTACTCAGAAGCAATTAACTGTGAAAATTACGTTGTAAATCACACTCCTAGTAAGGTTTTAAAGAATGTCACTCCAGAAGAACCATGGGGCTCAATTAAACCATATGTAAGTCACTTTTGTGTTTTTGGAAGTGAAGCATGGGCCCATATTCCAGATTAGAAACATAAAGCTTTAGAACGTAAGAGTGAAAAATGTTTTTTTTTGGATATTCTGAAGATATCAAAGGATATAGACTTATTCCACTTAAGTCCAAAAAAGTTATCATTAGAAGAGATGTAAATTTTGCCGGAAATATATTGGCCTACAATCCTAGTTCAGTGGATGTGCCACCTCTCTCTATCCCTTCTACTTTTGAAAATATTTCTTCTTCAGATTATGATAGTGAGGATGACAATATCGCCCCACCTTTTCAAGATCCCCCTTCAGCTCCTCAGCTTCCAAAATGGATCTGTGCTACTCGGGATGTAGAAGATGCTCTTGTAAGTGATCCTACAGATCAACAATGTACACATTCTTTGTTCGATAGAGCCTCTTCTTTACTGGCTCGTGCTTCAAAAAATTATGATACTGACACCTTTGTAGAAGCTTCAGGCCATCCAGGATGGGACGCAAATATGAATGAAGGATATCATTCATTATTGGCAAATGATACATGGGATATTGTTCCTCTTCCAAAGGGATGAAAACTTGTTAGATGCAAATGGGTTTATAGAACCAAGTATGGACCAGATGGAAAAGTTGATAAACATAAATCTCTTCTTGTTGCTAAGGGTTTTTCACAAGTCAAAAGCACTAACTATACATAAGCCTTCTCCCCTATTTCCAAAATGAACTCTATCCACCTTGTTATTTCCCTTACTGCCTCTTTCAAATGGGAAGTCCATCAGATGGATGTTAAATCTACCTTCTTGCATGGGGACTTTCATGAATAAATCTATATGGAACAACCTACTAGATTTATACAAATAGACTTCAGCCTTGTATGTCGGCTTAAGAAATCCCGTTATGGTCTCAAGCAAGCCCCTCGAGCTGGGTATGCAAAAATGGATAGATTTCTTTTAGAAACTATCTTTTCTACGTGTTATTCTAACAATATTGTGTACACTAAGAAAGTGGGCAAGTCTCTTTTCATTCTTGTTCTTTATGTTGATGATCTTATCCTTACTGGTAGTCATCCCAACCTTATAAACCATGTGAAGTCCAGCCTTAAAAATAATTTTGAAATGACAGTCTTAGGACACTTGCATTATTTTCTTGATCTTCAAGTCTTGCAATCCAAGGAAGGTACTTCCCTTTCCCAGTCCAAGTATGCCTATGATATTCTACGCCATTTTCACATGGAAGACTATAAGCCAGCCCCTTATCCGTTTCAGTCTAGAGCCAAACTTCAAGTCACTTGTACTTTCCCTAAAGTTGATGCTACCTTATACCATCAACTTTTAGGAAAACTTTTGTATCTGACCCATACTCCTCCTGAAATTTCCTTTGTTATTGGCCTTATTGCTTGGTTTATGCAAAACCCACATGAAAGTCATTGGAAAGTAGCTAAAAGAGCACTTCATTATGTTCAAGGTATAGTTTATTTTGGGGTTCATTACAGTGCAGAAGCATCTCCTCTATTGGTCGGTTTCACTGATTCCAATTAAGCTGGTGACACTGATGATCGGAAGTCTATTGTATGTTATGTGTTCACTCTTGGTTTAGTACCTATTACATGGGCTTGCAAGAAACAAAGTGCCATCTCTCTTTCTTCAGTAGAAGTAGAGTATCATGCTGTCATAGAAGCTAGTAAGGAAGCCATGTAGCTTCGTCAAATCCTGTCAGAGTTTGGCTTTTAGCAGCAACATATGACTACACTTTGGTGTGATAATCAAAGTGCCCTTCAACTATGCAAAGATCCAGTCCAAGATTAGCACACCAAACACATTGAACTACACATGCACTTTATCCGAAAGATCGTTCATGACCATGTTCTTGAAGTGCAATATTGTTCAACAGATGATCAAGTTGCAGACATGTTTACAAAGGCTCTCATAGAGGTGAAGTTTACTAATCATTGATCGATGGTTGGAGTTCAGGAAGTTGTCACTAAGGGGGGATAGGATCTAATGCCTCCTTCCTTATCCTATTGTGTCATGTTTTTACATCCTTCAATTGTATCCCATGTTTTTATGAAGGTGGGATGTTAGGATATTCCGACACATAGGAAATATTTAAGTATAACTTGGTCTAGTATAGATTTAGGTAAAGTGTGTTTCTTTACTATGTACTTTTGTAACTTACAAACTGATGGTAACAATATGTAGTGATCTGATTGTTCATTCTCTCCTCGGTATTACCGACACTTGACTCATGGATTAATGCCTGATTGGTCCATGATCTCTATTTAAAGAGCATGGAGGGTCATTTGTAGGGTAACCGTTCATGAGAGAATCTTATGTAAATTTTCATTATTTTATTAATAAATTTCTTGAAGTGGTCACATTGGCTCAGGTTGTGGACTGTTTCCCTGTTTGAGGGTTTTAACCACGTCAAGAATACTGGTGTATAGATCTATGATCTATTTGTGAGTGGTGTCCTTTGGTGTTCTGTCTGAGGAACTTGCCCTATAAATTCCTACAGTTATCCTTGGTAGCTTGGTGATGAAATTTATGGTAACAATTTCTCATTTCAATTTAGGAATGGAAAATGGATATAGAAATCATGTTGGATGTCTATGTTTAGCCTTTACCTTCTAACATTACATGCATTTGGCTATGTAATCATCCACATGTTTTTTCATACTAATAAGTCAAAAATATTGGATTCTTATAGCTACAATGGTTCTTTTGTACCCTAAAGTCCAACATATGGTGCATCATATAGTTCTCTTATCACTAAATTTCTCAATTATTGAGAATTAGGATCATAAACCTGTGTTCCTTTGCAAGAGGTTTCCATCCTATTCTAGCATGTAGTCTTTAGGTTTTTGGTGTGAATTACCTTGTTGTAATCCTTATTTAATTTGTAAATAGTGTTATTTTTATCATAATATTCCAAAATTATTATTTTTAAGTCTATGTTGTACATGATAATATCTATAGCATCATGCATTACATGTACCCTCTTTATAATTTTGAGTGTGTTAGCCTCTTTATTCTCATTTCCCTTAGTGTTTTTGATGTTAAAGTCAAACTCACTTGGTAATTCCAACCATCCAATTTGTCTATGTGAGTATTTCAAACCACAAATGGTCTATTTTCAACTCAAAATTTCATCCCATAAGATAATGTCTTCACATTTTCAATGCATGGATAATAGTTGTAAGCTCCAAGTCATGGGTAGCATAATTTCCTTCATGTACTTTGATTTTCTTCAATTCATATGACATGCCTATCTTGCATAAGGGGTCCGCCAATTCCTTATTTACATGCATTTATGCACACTAAAAATATCCTTATTTGGATATGCATCCTTTATAAGAGGTGCATTGGTTAATAAGTATTTCAGATATCGAAAATTATCTTCACAATTTGTAGTCCATTCAGTCTATACTCATTTATGTTGCAACAAAATAATTGAATGTAGAATCTTATAGAAACCTTGAATAAATATCATGTGGTAATTAGGTAAACCAATAAAGAGTCTCACCTTTGAAATATTCTTTGGTGACGGAAAACCTTTGGTGGATTAATTCATATTCCCTACGTCCATTGTTATGCCCTCTTCTAAGGCATTTTGAACTAAATCATGGATTTTCCTTTGATAGAAAGTGCACTTTCTCAATTGGCATAGAATTATTGGTCTTGCAACATGTATAACACCATCCTAAAATCTCAATCAAGATCCTCTTTTGTCTTGGAGTGTATAAGAATATCACCCAAGAAGGCAATAACGTATTAGTCTATATAAACTCTAAACACTCTATTCATCAAACGTACAAAACTAGAAACTGCACAACATGTTTCAAAGTAAATGTTGTAAGGTGGTAGAATATGAAACAATATGTTTTAGGGAGATTTCAACCAGGCCAATATTCTAGAACATGTTTAAAATGAAGGTAAAGTGTAACATCTTAACTCCAAAGGATTTATGAAAATTCTCTTCATTAAGATTCATGAACTATTATAAGTAAATTATTTAAATCAAACATTTCGTAGCAAAAGTAATCTCATATCACATTTTATTCAAAATGCAATGTATAATAGCTTTTGTTAGAAGGGATTCAAGACAATGTATGTGTATTTTGAGTCATTTTTATGTAAGATGTTATGACTAGAACATTTTAGTCATTCTGAGTCATTTTTATGTACTTAACATTGCAAATGGATTTAGAGACCCTCTTAAATGGGTCTCTAAATTTTAACATTGTAGATGGACTCAAAGACCCCTTTGTCTCTAAATTTAACACTATAGATGGATTCAAAGAAGGGGATCTCTGAATCCATTTGTAGTGCTAAGATTTAGAGACAAAAGGGTATTCTTAATCTTAACATTGTAGATGGATTTAGAGATCCCTCTATCTCTAAATTTTAATAATGTATATGGATTCAGAGACCCATGTAGTGAAATGTAACACTTCAATATCAAATTTTCAATTTTCCGTTTTCGAAGTGACATAATTAAAAATTACTAACATAAGTAATTCATGTACTTGTTATTTGATCATATTTTTATTCTTGGACTATAGTAATCATTTAAGCTAATCATTATTAGTTTTTTCACTTATTATCTAGTCCTATATTTTAGTCTTGGACTATATTAGTCATTTCAGTTAGCCACATTTAGTTTGGTCACTTATTGTTTAGTCATATATTTTATCCCTAGTCTAAATTAGTCATCAAAGTTAGTTCTTTTTAGTTTAGTCACCTAAAATTTCTCAACTTTAGTAGTAATTCAATTGAAATAATCACACTGAGTAACTTTTTTAGTCACCTAGTCACTAATTTCATCGTTTTCTACTAGTGTCAGTTACAATTGGTTTTACAAGGTAAAGAAAGTTGTGAATGGTAGTGTGGAGAATCATAAGGCCAAGTTTGTGGACCATGGCTTTTCACAAGTACAGGGGATTGACTATGATGATACATTTTCTCCTATTGCAAGGTACTCATCGATCAGATCTATATTGTCACTATCAGCGTAGATGAGTTGGAAGATACATCAGATGGATGTAAAGAAAAACTTCCTTAATGTCATGATTGAGGAAGAGGTGTACATAGAGCAGTATGAAGGTTTTGCGACCTTTAATCATGATTCATATGTGTGCTAGCTCAAGAGAACATTGTATGGTTGAATCAAGCACCCCATGCTTGCTACACCAGGACAGATAGCTACTTCACAAGGTTGGGCTTCATGAAGAGTGAAGTAGATGCAAACCTATACCACATAGTGGTGGGAGGTAAATTGTTGATGAATGTACTTTATGTTAATGATCTCATATTGGCACATGATGATCAGTTGATAGAATCTTGCATGGAGAACCTTGCAATAGAGTTTGAGATGAAGGACATGGGGCTCATGCATTACTCTCTTGGCATGGATGTACGACGGGGAGATGGGGAGTTGTTTGTGTCTCGGAGAAAATATGCCAAAATGGTACTAAGAAGATTTCACATGGAAAGAAGCAAACACATGGAGACTCATCTAGAAGGTAACTGGAGGAAGCATGATGCTACTTTAGGGGAAGTAGTGGAATCTATTGTTAACAGGTATCTTATGGGCTTACTCATGTACTTGGGGAACACATGACTGGATATGTGCTATGCAGTTAACAATGTTAGTCATGTGATGGTTAGACATACCAAGCTATATTGGAAAGAAGTAAAGCATGTGTTTAGATACCTCAGGGGAATTTTTGAGTATGGATTACAGATAGACATAGGGAGAGAATCTTCAAGGATGTTGGCATTATGAACCAGGCTTAGCACTATGGCACATGTATTGTCCTTGATGGCAACTGACTCGAAAAATCACTCAGATGATAGTTCAGGCTCACAGGCTCCGAGAATAAAGGAAAAGGAGGTATATGCAAGTTCTTGTTGACCAAGCCACGTATACATGCAGATTCACAGACCAAAAGGTGTATATGCATATACATGCACTTTCACGAATAGAAAATCACGTACAACTTGGAAAACTTGGTTTTTGGTCTTTGGTATTTGGACCTATGGCTTTGGACCATGTGTTATAGACATTTTTGGGCACTTCAACCCCAATCATAAATGTTCATAAACTGAGGGCTCCTAAGTCCCTAAAAGTATTGCTTCACTGCCTAAAGGAGCAAGGTCAGCTGATTACATCATCTCCCAAAAGTTCTCCACTGAAAACTACTCATAAATGGTCAAAACTAGACCATACTGAAAGCCCAGTACAGAGGGTGTGATGCATATCAGCTTCCCAGTGTACAAGGTGTGATGCATACTGAATTTCTCCTCTATAGGGCGCGATGGTCGGGAATGGACAAATGGCAGGGACAAAATGCGAGGTGGAAGATCATGGAATCTTCCAGAAGCTTCTCCTCCGACACTTGCCTCTCTATTTTCGACCAGGGATGAGTAAGAGATCATCATTCTCCAAGTGGAAGTAGGAACTATCAGAGAGAGGACACTAATCAAAATCCTAGAAGATGACTCAGCTCCCTATAATCATCTATATATGGAACCTTCATCACAGAGATCCAGAGGCTGGAATTTTGTATCTTATAGAGAAGTGTTGTTGGTTTTCTGGTGTAATTTCATAGTGATGGGTGATCTAAGATTTACTTAAGGTGAAGAAGGGCCTTCTTGCTGGAGGATGATATTGGGTTAGAATGTATGATTGTAATCCTCTTGCTACTTTTCATCTTAATAAAGCTATTCAAGTTTTCCTCCATATTTGTGTATGTTTCATTATATATGGATTTGTATGGTTAACACACATCCGGTCCTGTGTTATTTATGAATATAGATCTTTGTTCTTCAATAGTAGTATGTTTTTGTGATTCCACAGGTGCTCTTTCAAGCTGGGTAGACAAAGCAGAAGCAGCAAGGCTCTATCGCGAAGGAGAGGAAATCAAGCACAAGACTAAGGTTGGTGTCCTTTGTTCCACTCCTATCTATTTTCATAAAGGAAAGAAAAAGTAGACTTTACTTGTTTGTTTCTAAGATAGCCACCAATCTTAGTGGGAATAACAACATCCGAGTGGACACAATTCCCAGTAACAAAATGGCGACTCCACTAGGGAGTGACTAGATAGTTTATTAGCCTATCTATCTTTGTTTCTTTTATAAACTTACAGATGGAGCCTGAAACCAAGCCAGCTAGCCTTCGAACTGCATTTTTTATACAAATGCAAAGTAGATCTATGTTGCTTCAGTCTATCTCTGGGTTTTTTTTATGAATTAACAATCTATCTGCAAACAATCTAATTTCCCTAAGTGGTGCCTCTAGTAACCTCTTTAGATCACCATTGTGTTTTACATATACTAAAAATTACTTACTCGGCCTAAAATCCCTGAACTGAATTGCAAACTGTGAGTGGAAACTTGTTTAAAGTCTCACACTGGTACCATCGCACCCTGCCTTCAAGGCAGACTGTATTCATCGCACTTCCCGAGTGCAGTAGGTGCGCTACATACTGAATTCACAGTGTGAGAGGTGCAATGGTCAGGGAAGGTTAACTTTACCTTCAAACTATGGGTTTTTCTCACTGCTTTCAGTCCTATTTAGGAGTTTTGCTATCTGTAGTTAGTGTATATCAGTGAAAACCCCCTTTTCTTGCATTACTCCACCTCCTTCATGCAAAGAACTGTAAGTGTTTTTATGTATTGTGCGTCATTTTCAGTTCTCTTTTGCAAAAAGTAGCATAGTCAAACTGTCATTTATAGATCTAAAAGTGTCATAGCTGTCGTTTTCAGTTTTAGAAGACAATCCCATTGCCCTTGATAGTCAGTTATTTAGTTACTATTGCATATGATTTGAATTAATAGTTTTTTTAAGTCTCAAAAAGCAATTTTCATTTCGAAATCGCGAAGTGTCTCTTCTACCTTCACTTCATTTTGAAACGAAATTTGTTGAGTACTGTCGCTTTGAAAATAATTTAGATTTTCACATAGCTTTCTTATCATCATTCATACATTAAGAAGGCTGAAAACAAATACATGCATGTGCATTTGCATTTCGACTACTTGGTTTGATTTAGGACAGTGCATTTAGCGTGTTCTCTATGCTCTTTGCTGAAAGATTCTTAACTTTCTTTCCTTAGTAGCTAGGATTTTCATTGCCAAAAGAAGATTAAATGTTTGTTTATCATCTTAGACTACATTTTAGGAATTGTATACACATCATGCAGTGAACTTGAAAGGCAAATTTTTAAGCGAGATCAACTTAAAATAAATTTAATGAATCTAACAACGCTTTGGAACATAAATCACAACATCTAGAGGTCTAGGCTAGAGACGTATTCCGACGTCGTAAAACCTGGTAACTATTGTTTTCAGTGTTGGTTGGGTGATTCCTCCACTCTGAGATGGCAAGTGCCAGTACGGACTTGTGCTCCCATGTACTGTCGAGTATATATGGGGAGACCATAATAGGCTGCATCCTTTATTCTTAGGAAGCTGTATCTTCCGCCCTATCAATTGTAATGCACTGAACACAGCGTTCAGGAATATTGACTGCCATATCGTAAAAAGTATTCTGCATTTTTGCGATTGGTTTCGTAATCCCCTCTGCCTAGATCTCCAGAGAAGTCCATTTTGCTCCTTTTTAGACTCCTTAAAGGAAAAGGTCCTCTGAGTGCTTGTCAATCCAGGCTCAATAAAAATCAAAGGCAACTAGAGTCATCTTTTGTTTTTTCTCGACTCGTTAAAATTGAAAAAACAAGTTGTGTCAAAGCGTCTAAAATTTATTTTAATCGGAATAACATCACAAATTCCCCCATTGGTCTTTAGGTTGAGAAAATGGAGTCTACCAACCAAGGATCTCCCCTTGGAGGAAATCCTATTCCCTTCTCCTCTTGGGTATATGTTGGTGCAACCAATATGGCCACTTTGTCACTTCCAGGGTTGACAATTGGTTTGCCTGTTTGGCTCTTCTCTACCTCTGTCGTTCAGAATCCCGTAATTCCTGAACAGTCAAGTCAGCAACTAGATGACACTAGAGTTGCCTCCCAACCTTCTACTTCTTCTGATTCTCCCTCTCCTCCTTCATCTTTGATTGATAAAGCCGATAAAGCTAAAAATCAAGTAACTGAGAAGAAGAAGAAGCAGAAAGAGAAAAAGGAAAAGAAGAAAAAGGAACCAAAATCGAAAGGGGGCAACCAAGCATCATCTAGTGAAAATCCTCACACCACACCGTCGAAACCTAAATATCCTTGTGTCATTTGCAATGGAGACCACTATCACCGAGATTTTCCCTGCATCCCTCGGATCTTAATGGACTGGTCTCCTCGTTTGTACAATCCGGTGGTGTTAACCTCTGACGATCATGTTGAATGCACACCATCAACCAGTGAAAGTGAAGCACCTGGAAAAAAAGGGAATCCCAGATTTCCTTGTAAATTGTGTGAAGGAAATCACGCCATCCACCATGTCCCTTCCTTGATGAAGCTAAAAGAGTTTTGGATGGCCGTCCTACTTCACTGTTGCGGCTTCCTCCTAGATATAAAAAACTCTTGCCAAGTCCTCCACTGGTTGAACATCTAGCTGACCTGTCATTGTGGTCGGTCGAAGCATCTATCATTGAAAATGAACCCTCTAAATCCATACCAGATGAAAGTCAAAAGGTCGAGACGGTAGTTGACCCGGTCTTGCCTTCAGAGTGTTCATCTTCGAATGATACCGTCACTAAAGAGAAAGAGAAAAACACCATTCAAATTCTTTTCATAAACATAGATTTCGATGAACTTGGGGGCAGTCCACCCATTCCTTTATCACAAGAAGGAAGTTCATCAGAGTCATATCCGACCATCTATTCGGTCCCACCACCAAGCAACCTAGTCATTTCCTTCAACTAGAATCTACTAGGCAGACCCCGTTTACAAGCTAGTTCATGTTCAGAATCATTGTACAAGCTTACAGAATGGTCATGGCTGGTACCATCATCGATGAATGGGCTTCTATGAGTATCCTTTCCTCAACTACTTGGAAAGAGCTTGGTTTTCCATCGCTTTTGTCTAAAATTAGAAATCTGACAGGCTTAGACAAAGGAACCAGTAGACCTTTAGGGATCCTTCCAAATGTGCCCATTACTTTGATAAGGAAAACCATTCACATGAACGTGATGGTAGTTCAAGGACCCTTAGATTATAATCTACTCCTTGGACGCAACTATATTTATTGCATGGGAGCCATCATCTCCTCACTGTTTAGAGTAATGTGTTTTCCGCATGAAGGTAGAATAGTCAAGCTCGTAGACCAAATGTCGTTCCCCGATTCACACATCACAAATAGTAAAATGCAATCCCTAAATGGTCTTTTCATGCAAGGAATGTCTCATCAATCTCCAGTCTGTCCACCTGATGAGTGCGAGTGATTCATGAGGATGTGACTGAAACCTAAGGGGCATGCACCCTGGTCTGTTTCAACAGGGAAACCTTGGGTATAGAGTGGGTTTCTACGATGGATATATGACTAGTCCAACAAACCTGTCCTTACAGGAAAATGGGCTTAGGTTGGAATAAGATACCTTTGTTAAGGTTATGTTGAGTGGCATGTGATTGCACCACTCCCCTTTGTCTATTTTGGTAGACATCGCCAAGGAAGCTTTTTGTCTGCTATGCAGATGGAACTTTCATGGTATCCTGGAAATTTTTCGCTATACCTGGGGGCATGCAAACCTTTCCGCATGCAAGTGAAGAGTGACTATTTATTTTTTAAATTTGTAGGACCTCTAACCCTTTAAACGCGTAAGGCTAGTCGTTTCCTAACTTGCATAAAGAAAGGATTCGGGGCAAAGCTTTAAAAATGTAAGCCCCTTCAAAATAGCATCTTGAATGAGACATTCTTATCATATGACTAGTGAGCAATGTTACCACAGGGTTCAAGCTCGTTAAAAGATAAACCCTCCATGAGCAGTTTTAACGCATAGTTCAAGCTCGTTAAAAAATAAACATAAGTCATGAGCAAATGTTTCCCCTAGCGTTTAAGCTCATTAGAAAATGAACCGGTAAATAACCATCGTGAATGCCTTATCGCCAGCTTTTGAGCCTTGGTCGTGTTCTCATCATCACCTCCACTCTGTTTTTAGGCGATCATTCACCCCAATATGATTGTTTACCCCTTCGAGGAACATCTGCGAAGAGTGATTCTATTAGCCATCCTTGTGACACTGCCGTGATTGGAAAATTCCAAATCTTACCTGGAATCAACTGCTACCCGAAACCATCACTCGTTCCTTGAAAATGAGTCTTCTTTAAGCTCTTGTCAACTAACTCATAAAATATGAAAAGATTGCCGAGCGATTGGCCTCTTCGGCTCGTTAAATTCATCGGAAGTGCTATCCCTCCTCTAGATTTTAATCTTTTTGGACCTGAGGGATTATTACACAAAAAGATTGAGCACTTGTCTTGTTCAACTCATTAAAACTATCGAAAATTCATCCCTTTTATATTATTTTACGCTTTTTTGGACTTAAGGGATTATATGATGAAAACGAATCATTGGAGTCTCCTTTCCATTTCTTTCAGACTCTCTAAAATTGAAAGGGACTGAGTTATCTTTGTCGTTAAACTCGCTAAAACCGAATAGCAACAAACTCGTCCAAATGGACGAGAACGAGTTTGACTGTCGCTAGGCTCGCTAAAATATATTTACAAGTTCGCCGGAAGGGCGGATTATAGAACAAGAATATGTTATCCTCCTCAAGATTGACAAAAATAAAGAGGTGCTGGTCAGCAATGACTAGGGTAAATTGGGAAGAAAACTTGAAAAAAATTTATTGGTAGCAAGTCGCTCTTGAACATGACACTTTCCTTCCACATCCATGCCGGTTTGGGTTGTTCCATTCACTGGTCATCACCATTGGTTCATCACACCATCCATATTTGGGGTTAACGCTACCAATCCATCGTCAGTGTTGATGATATGTTCAAGAGAAGTCATTCAGACAATTCACCTGTGTCTCACCCACTGCAATACATTCATGCTCCATTCCTTCATGACCACCACCCTGAACCCTTTATCGTCAGATTGTTTTCACCTCGAAAATCATTTGCTTCGTTCTACGTCGTTGATGTGGGATTCATTAAGGCCCTCCTATGCTGAGTCGCTTCTTGTCGACATCATCTCATTATCCAAGAAGTTGACTTAGGAACAACCCTTTCAGTACTTTGAAGCTTTCATGCCTTAATGGCAAGTTTCTCACTTTCGGTGATAAGTTTACATCAATGGCCTTCGACCGAGAGATTTTACGTGATGTTCGACGCCAAGTCCTTTTTCACACCACGTGAATTATACTGTAGTACCTTGAGGGTCATTGTCATTATTGGTGATTCCTCTCACGCCTGTTAACAACTTACATCATTGGCTGGTAATCAGGCGATGTCTTTCCATGTTCTACTCCAGAACATTTTTCACATGGATCGACTTGTACTCCGAGTGAAGATTGAACGAGTTTTGAAGAACCTGGATCTAGTTTCATCCATCCGGGCTGCGATATATTCAGGAATATAAAGACATCAAGTGTACATCATTGTCGAACAGATGATCATCCAAATTAGAGGATGATGAGTCCATATCATCAGTCTATCACACAGACGATTGTCTGTCCTATGTACATGAAAATGAATTTATAAAGTTGAGCATGGGAATGCCCGCCTCAGCTAGATCATGAAAAA
>APFE031557365.1:33265-81367 GCA_000404065.3 Pinus taeda
TAAGCTTTACTTGAGGTGAAGAAGGGCTTTCTAGCTAGAGGATGATGTTGAGTCAGAACATATGGTTCTAATCCTCTTGCTACTTTTCATCTTAATAAAGCTACTCAAGTTTTCCTCCATATTCTTGTATGTTTACTTATATATGCATTTGTATGGTTAACACACATCTGGTCCTGTGTTATTTATGAATATAGATCTTTGTTCTTCGATAGTAGTATGTTGTTGTGATTCCACAGGTGCTCTTTGAAGTTGGGCAGACAAAGCAAAAGTAGCAAGGCACTATCAGGAAGGAGAGGAAATCAAGCGCAAGACTAAGGTTGGTCTCCTTTGTTCCACTCCTATCTATTTTCATAAAGGAAAGCGAAAGTAGACTTTACTTGTTTGTTTCTAAGATAGCCACCAATCTTAGTGCGAATAGCAGCATCCGAGTGGACACTATTCCCAGTAACACCATGGTATCTCATCCGATTTGTTGTGTTGGGTCCCTATAATAGTAGTGATTACCCCATTACTATTGTATTTGTATCCCTTATTAATATTTTTGTGCCCCTATTTCCCCCATTTTGTTGTTACTGTGCCCCATAGAATCCCTCTATTGTTATTTTTTGGCTTTATATTATTATTGTTAGGTTGGCTGGGTTATATTGTACTCCTTAGACTCCTACATATAGAAAGGAGGTTTTTTCATTTGAATCATCCAAGAATTATTCATTTATGTAATGTACAGGAGTTTTCCCACTCGAAGAGGCTGAATTCTAAGGCATTGATCTATCTTTTCTATATTTTCGTGAGCTGTTTTCATAACATTTGGTATGAGAGCTTTGGATTCTAGGGTTTCGCTGCTCCAAATAGGTCATCATGGCATTTTCACTATAATTTTTTTCCTACGACGTTTCAGATGCTAAAAAAAACCCATTTGAGAAGACATCATGTTGAACCTCGGGTCAGAGTTTCAGATCTTTTCACACTATATTTTAGAGATATGATCTAAGGAAGTTGGTATTTTTGTAGATTCCTAAATTACATTCCAAACAGCTGACCTAGGGAAAATTTTCATAACTCTCTCTGAGCATCAAATTGAAATTTTGTAAGAAGGTATAGAAAGAGGATGGACTTTAGTTTGTTGTATATATTTTTCAGAGCCAAAGGTTGAAACAGTGACTCGTGGCACATCATACAAGTTCGCTCTACTGAACTAGTCTATAATCAAGTCACTTTGGGATATTTCGCATAACTCTTCCTTGGAGAATCCAATTTGGATCAGACTTGTGGCATTGGAAAGAGGACACAAAGGGCTATTGTAGAGCACAATTTCATAATTGGATGATTGGAAAGTATGAAGATACATCATAGGCAATATCGAGCTCCTACAAAGTGAAAACTGGTGTGTAGATTTTCTTAAATTTTTGCTTAAGATTGGTTGGAAAATTTTGTTTGAAGGAATTCAAATGAAATAGTAGAGAATTATTATTAGTAACTGATGCCCTGAGGAAGGAAAATTCAAACACCTAGTAAGCAACCTGAAAGCTCTAGCATGAATCATGAAGAAGAGGAAGGAATGTTACATGATATATCAAAATTACAAGACCGAGTGCAACAAATATCACTCTCACAAAAGCTAACAGAAGCTAAGATAAATGGTGTGAAATCTAAGATAAAGGGTGTGGAAGCTAAGATGGATGATTTGAAGATAGATTTGAAGAGAGACATGGAAAATTTGAAGATAGATTTGACAAATTTTCTACAAGAAATACTTACTAATGGTGAAAAGGTAGCAAAGGAAACTCATGCTGCGAGCAAAATAAATGTTAATCATGATCTCATAAACTCTAATGTGGGATCGAAGACCAACCATATTCCAAAAATTGATATGAGAAAGTTTGATGGCAAGGATCCCGCAACATGGATATTACAAATGGAGCAATTTTTCGATCTCAATAATGTGCAAAACACACAAAAGGTACTATTGAAACTTTATATTTGGAACCAAATCAGTTTGTATGGTATCAATGAATTTGGTCTCATAAACAAATTATCACTTGGGCAATTTTTATGGAAGAATTGATAGCACATTATGAGGACACAAAAAGAAACACCTTTTTTAGCCAATTAATAAGTCTCAAACAAAAGGGTTCAATAATGGAGCACATTGAGGAGTTCCAAAAATTGAACATAAGGGTAAAAAGTATTCCATGGGAGCATAGGATTGATGTGTTCATAGGGACTTTAAAGGATAATATCCAACATGATGTTCGCCTTTGGGAACCTGATTCATTAGAGAAGGCATTCAGGTTAGCAAGAAAAATGGAAAGCAAAATTATGGAAACCAGGAAGCATACCACTCACTATAAAGATGGAAGTGTTGTTGCCCATAGTCTTGCACAACCTATAAGGTTGATGCCACAACAATTGGAATAAAAAAGAACAAAAGGGCTTTGTTACTGTTGTGATACCAAATATACTAAAGGTCATAAGTATGATGAGACGAAATTATTCTACATAGATTGTGAAGAGGAAGAAGAAAAGGAGCAAGAAAGGTTAAAGGAAGAGGATATACTCCAGGAACAAAGCCTAGATAAAGAAGAAAAGAATCTGACCATATCTTGTAATGCATTGGCTGGAATTACTACTCCTCAAACCATCAAGATAGAAGGACAAATCAAGAAGAAAAAGGTAATAGTGTTGATTGATTCAGGAAGTACCCACAATTTTATTCATTGTAAGGTAGCAAAAGAATTGAATTGCTTCTTATACCCAGCACCAGAGTGTCAAGTGATGGTTGCAAATGGAGGAACAATAAATTGCTTTAAAAACTGCCATAATATCAAGCTATCCATGGGGGAATATGTATTGACTAGCCCAATGCTTTCCATTCCAATGGGAGGTGTTGTTGTTGTACTAGGAATCCAATGGCTACAATCCTTGGGTACAATAGCTTTTAATTTTCAAGAACTTTTCATGAAATTTTCTGTGGAAGGAAAGGAAGTGGAATGAAGGGGTATTGTAGGGAAACTAGGAAAGATAATCAGCTCCAACGGTATGACAAAGCTTCTAAAAAAGGAATAAAGAGGTGTAATTGCACAATTGTGTTTGCTAGATGTTTCCACATTGGAACCATCGATTTCTCCAGATCTCCAAAATGTCTTGGAAAATCATTCCAAGGTATTTGAGACTCCCAAAGGTCTCCCACCTATTCATTATCATGATCATGCTAATCATCTAATTCCAGGAAGTGTTCCTCCAAATATCAGGTCGTACGTATATCCTTATGCCCAAAAGAGTGAAATTGAACGTATGGTTGCATAAATTCTAGAGGCTGGTATAATTCAATCGAGTCAAAGTTCTTTCTCTGCTTCAGTAGTATGTGTGCACAAGAAGGATGGATCATGGCGCATGTGTCAAGACTATATGGAGCTCAACAAGCTCACTATTAAAGATAAGTTTACCATTCCTGCCATTGATGAATTACTGGATGAATTGCATGGATCAATTTACTTCACCAAGTTGAATCTTCATTCAAGATATCATCAAATCAGAATGAAGACTGAATACATTCCGAAAACAACATTTAGAACTCATGAGGGTCATTATGAATTTTTGGTCTTGACTTTTGGCCTTACCAATGCACCTTCAAGATTTCAAGGTTTCATGAATTCCATTTTGAAACCATTCCTTAGAAAATTTGTGTTATTATTTTTTGATGATATACTAATCTACAACAAGTCTTGGAAGGATCATTTTGAACATGTTGACAAGGTGCTACAACTATTGGAGGAGCAATAATTATATGCAAAAAGATCCAAATGTTTCTTTGGAGTACAAAGTTGGAATATCTGGGTCATATTGTAGCTCATGAAGGAGTTAAAGTAGACCCTAGCAAAATTAAAGCCATTAAGGAATGGAAAATCCCCACATCCATAAAGCATCTGTGAGGATTTCTCGGGTTGACAGGGTATTACGGAAAGTTTGTTAAGAATTATGGGAGAATAGTAGTACCTCTAACAACATTATTGAGGAAAGATGCATTTTCATGGACTCCAGAAGCAACAAAGGCCTTTGAACATCTTAAAGAGGCAATGTGCCAAGCAACAATCTTAGCTACACCAGACTTCACAAAAACCTTTATTGTTGAATGTGATGCTTCAAGAAATGGAATTAGTGCTATTTTAATGCAAGATGAAAGACCCATTTCTTTTGAAAGTCGTCCAATCAAGGGAAAGTTTTTACACAAAGCTATTTATGAGAAGGAAATGTTGGCAATACTCCGTGCACTTAAGAAATGGCAACCCTACCTAATGGGAAGACACTTCAAGGTAAAAACGGATCATGGTAGCCTTAAATACTTTTTAGAACAAACATTATCCTCTGAAAAGCAACAAACGTGGGTCACCAAGATGTTAGGTTATGTCTTTGAAATCATCTACAAATAAGGGAAGCAAAATGTGGTGGCAGATGCACTCTCAAGAAAGGATGAGGATGTGGAAGCACTATTGTGCGCCATTTCTATTATCCAACCATATTAGATAAATGAAGCAAGGGAGGAATGGAAGAATGATGAAGAAGTGTGGGCACTTATTCGTAAGTTACAACAAGATTCCAGTATGTCTGATACATTTAGCTGGAAAAATGATTTGTTATGGTACAAAGATCACTTATATCTCTGTAAGAATTCCCAACTAAAAAAAAAATATTATGGAGTTACACACTTCTCCCTTAGGAGGGCACTCAGGATTTCTAAAAACTTACCATAGGGTTAAGAAGGAATTTTTTTGGGATGGCCTTAAATCATATATTCAAAATTTTGTGTCGAAATGTTTGATTTGCCAACAAAATAAAGCTGAAACAATTAAGACACCAGGTCTATTGCAACCTTTATCCATTCAAAGCCAATGTTGGGAGGAGGTATCAATGGATTTTATCACAGGTTTACCCAAGTTTCAGGGAAAGAGTGTCATTATGGTGGTAGTTGATAGACTTACCAAGTATGCACACTTTTGTGCATTATCACATCCATTTATAGCCAGTACAATTTCTACTGCATTTATGGAAACAATTCAAAATCTACATGGAAACCCAAAGATTATTGTAAGTGATAGAGATCCCATTTTCACTAGAAATGTTTGGAAATAACTATTTTCTTGCCTTGGTACTCAGTTAGCTCATAGCTCATCTTATCATCCTCAATTTGATGGGAAAACTGAGATAGTAAACAAATTTTTGGAAGGATATCTTCATTACTTTGTATTTGATAAACATACACAATGGGTCAAATGGTTGCCTCTAGCTGAAAGGTGGTATAACACTTCATTCTATACAACAACAAAAATGACCCCATTTATGGAACTTTATGGATATCAACCACCATCCATCATGTTATCACAAAACCCAACCCTGATAGGCTGCTGACCAGGAAGACCTTGTGTAACTCTTTCAAACCAAATTTTGGCTGAGGCTTAGCCTCCTCAACCTGAGAGGGCTCTCTCACAAGATTAAAGATTTTGATAATGAATAAGCTTAGATGGCTAACTCTATGAAATAAGTGAGGAAATATGAATGGTTGAACACAATTAGTAAATATCCATTGGGCTTATGGAGTCAAGAAATGCTTTAATATGACAATAATATTAGCTTTACATGGAGGTCAGGGCATCTAGAATTCAACATATGGAGAGGACATCAGTAGCATAAAGGAAAACACAGTCTACAAATGTATGAAGGAAGTTAGAGCATAACCAATGAACTCTATGTAATCATACATTCATACCACTGTAAGTAATGAGAAGAGGATAACCATAAGACATTTTGAACATTGAATTCCTTCTTAATCTTGAGAAGCAAAGCCAAATATTGTATTCCTTAAAATAGAGTCTTACACAAAAGCAACATATGGGAGTTCTTTACAAAAAATTCCAACCCTTTGTGCATTACATCTTCTCCAATATATAGAGTTCATTACATGACTTAGATTCCTCCTCCAACATGAGGGGAATTCGAATTTTCCATCAGTGAAACTAACTATTAAATGCAAATGACAACTAACTAGTAGTCCTAGAGACCTAAAACAATTAGGAGTGTAACTCCTTATTATGATTAAACCACCTTAAATAAACATTAAATGAATTATTTGAAAGTTGAAACCTCATGAAGTTGAATTTGATGAAGCCTCCCACGTTGTCACTTGACTACTGATGACAAACCCTAGAAATTAGGGAACATGTTTCCCTGTTTTCAGGTTTAGGATCCTTGAAAGTTGGCACGTGGGCGAGAGCCTTTATCTCCTTATCCATGACACATTTTCCGAAACTGAAGGAGGTTTTTGTATTCCATGCAATATAGAACAAAAACCTTTGTTTTGTTTTTATAAAACTTCTCCCACTATCTAGAATCTATCCTTGAAAAACACATGTCAAACAGGAAAAATCCGTTCTCTGAATTTTGGGTTTCAAAGAAAGCTTATTATCTCCCAACTGAAAACACGTATGAAGCAAGTGAGATAGGTTATTGTATCTGGAGAGTTGATGAAGAGAAATATCCTTAAAAATTCCAAAATACCTTTTCATGGGACCAGAAATGGATCTTCAAAAAGACTACTAAAACTAGAAGACAAAGCTTGACTTTCAGCAGGCGCAAGTTTAACCATAAATTCCTCCCACCTCAGAACGAATTTGAAGAAACTGAAAGAGGTTTTTGTAGCTTTGTATGTTAGGAATAAAAACCTCTTTCAATTTTCAAAATTTAGTTAGCTACTCAGGACCCCTTCTGGAAGTTGACTAGTAAATGCAGAAAGCAGAGTTTTTTATGCTGAAACAGGGTTTTTCAGGGGTTTCGTAGCGTGCTACGAAAACTCCTAGTTCAGTGATTTCGTAGCTAGTTTCACAATTTCTCCAAAATGATGTGAGATATGACTTCTAAACACCTGGTAAGGCTTCTCATACATGGAATGAGGCTGTCATACTTTATTTGGAAAAGAGATATGACCTTAAAATACTTCTAACCTTATGACCTAACCCTTAAGGCATGGAATGACCTATAGACCCTTTAACACCATGACTAGAAGAAGGGTTTGTAAATGAGAATGAAATTATTGAGATTCTAATCCTATAAGACTATGACTAGAAACAAGGCAAACTTTCCAAAGGTTAGAAACAAGAATTTGAGGGTGATAATAATGGCTCCACTAGGGATAATGTGCCCTTGTGGTATACTAAGAACTTGTAGTTCCACTGCTGCTATCCATCCTTTAGGATAGAACTCTAAAATTCTACCCAATCTGCTCCTCAAGCCTTTAATAATTTCTAAGAGAAGAATTCAAATGGCACCTACTAAAACAGATGCTCAGTCAGCCTACCCTGAGCTTATTTGCACATTCCTACCTACCCTATCAGCTGCAATCTCCACTTGTAGCTTAAGAATATGAAACATCTAATGAAGCCAATCAACATTCTGATCCAACACTTGAATCTCTTGATTCTGCTTGAAGCAAAAATAAACCAGATACTAAAATACCCAAGGCAGCATGAGGTGTAACTGTTCTTTAAGATGAAAATATAACTAGAAGCCTGAACAGTAAATATTTTCCATGTAGTCAGCTATAGGGTCAAAAAACACATAGTTAGTTTGATGATTCTCATAACATTCTATATCTTCAAATAACTGATCCGCAGCCACAAAATTTATTTGATATGCTATCCAACGACCTTTCTGAATGATGCCCACAAACAATGTAATTTTCTTCATTATAAAGATCATTCTTGATGCAAGCTGCTACAAGGAATTACAAAAATGAACAACATTTTCCTCTGCCTGAGGGTCATAAAAAATTTCTTCCAGTATTTCTTCTTGGTGTTTGTAATCATTCTCATCTTCATTATGATCCGAAGACTGACAAGTCTGTTGCATCTCTACATCAATCTCGAAGGATATAATATGATTTTCATAAGTAAACCCCCGTTGATCTTCATGCTGCATTTCATGGGATGCTATACTTTCTTCTTGGTGTTGAAATGTATTGTTATGAAGAGCCTCTAAAATTTCTTCATCCATGAATTCATCATCATCATAACAATCCTCCAAATATTGAATAAAACTCGTAGAATTTTTACAACGATCTTTGACTAGCAATAAGGAGGGATGACACTCTTTATACATGTCATATAATACATCATGGAAATCAGCAAGAGAATATAATGAACCATTTTCCAAGATTTTATACCAAGACCATGCTTTTCCTTATAAAGTGGTCATAAACATCTTCATGAGATAATATTCAGGGAACTGAACCTTAAGACTGCATACACGCATATGGAACCTAACCAAATGAAGAGCAACATTGTCCTTCTATGCATCTTTGAATATCGGAAGATCATCTAACCAATCAAACTTTGGCATAGGATTTTGAAAACGAGGGATATGAGACCGATTCATAGGGGCATACCTAGAATTCATTCTTGCAATGGAACTCATTTTTAAACTGCATCAAGCTACTGATATTCTAGTAGTGGAGTCACCTTCCAATTTTTTATTTGATGTGTGGAGTTGCCAAGGTAGATTGCAACCTAAAAAAGATGTCTGAGCTCCTGCTACCTTCAGAAGTTCAGATTCTTGATTTCAGGAATGAATAGAATTTAGGCTCTCGGCAAACACACCAAAATGTTTTCACAAAACCGAACATTGATAGGCTTCTAACTAGGAAGACCTTGTGTAACTCTTTCAAACCAACTTTTAGTTGAGGCTTAGCCTCCTCAACCTGAGAGGGTTCTCTCACAAGATTAAAGATTTTGATAATGAATAAGATTAGATGGCTAACTCTATGAAATAAGTGAGAAAATATAAATGGTTGAACACAATTAGTAAATATCCATTAGGATTATGGATTCAAGAAATGCTTTAGTATGACAATAATATTAGCTTTGCATAGAAGTCAGGGCATCTAGAATTCGACATATGGAGAGAACATCAGTAGCATAAAGGAAAACACAGTCTACAAATGTATGAAGGAAGTTAGAGCATAACCAATTAATTATAAGTAATCATACATTCATACCACTGTAAGTAGTGAGAAGAGGAGGACCATAAGACATTTTGAACATTGAATTCCTTCTGAATCCTGAGAAGCAAAGCCAAATATTGTATTCCTTAAAACAAAGTCTTACACAAAAGCACCATATGAGAGTTCTTTACAAAAAATTCCAACCCTTTGTGCATTACATCTTCTCCAATATATAGATTTCATTACATGACTTAGATTCCTCCTCCAGCATGAGGGGAATTCGAATTTTCTATCAGTGAAACCTATCGACATTTAAAACTAACTATTAAATGCAAATGACAGCTAACTAGCAGCCCTAGAGACCTAAAACAATTAGGAGTGTAACTCCTTATTATGATTAAACCACCTTAAATAAAAATTAAATGAATTCTTTGATATCTGCAACCTCATGAAGTCGAATTTGATGAAGCCTCCCACGTTGTCACCTGACTGCTGATGACAAACCCTAGAAATTAGGGAACATGTTTCCCTGTTTTTAGGTTTAGCATCCTTGAAAGTTGGCACGTGGTACAAAGCCTTTATCTCCTTATCCATGACACATTTTATGTAAGTGAAGGAGGTTTTTGTATTCCATACTGTCTCGAACAAAAACCTCCCTTGGTTTTTTAAAACAATTCTCCAGCTATCGCAAATCTATCCTTAACAAACACATGTCAAACAAGAAAAATCCATTCTCTGAATTTTGGGTTTCAAAGAAAGCTTATTATCTCCCAACTGAAAACACTTATGAAGAAAGTGAGATAGGTTATTGTAGATGGAGAGTTGATGAAGTGAATTCTCCTTTAAAATTCCAAAATACCTTTTCATGTTACCATAAACTGATCTTCAAAAAGACTACTAAAACTAGAAGACAAAGCTTGACTTTCAGCAGTTTCGTGGCGCAATTTTAACCATAAATTCCTCCCACCTCAGAATGAATTTGAAGAAACTGAAAGAAATTTTTGTAGTTTGGTATGGTGGGAATAAAATCATCTTTCAGTTTTCAAAATTGAGTTCTCAGCTACTCATGACCCCTTCTGGAAGTTGACTAGTAAATGCAGAAAGCAGAGTTTTTTATGCTGAAACAGGGTTTTTCAGGGGTTTCGTATCACGCTATGAAAACTCCTACTTCAGTGATTTCGTAGCTAGTTTCACAATTTCTCCAAAATGATGTGAGATATGACTTCTAAACACCTGGTAAGGCTTCTAGAACCTGGAATGAGGCTGTCAAACTTTATTTGGAAAAGAGATATGACCTTAAGAGACTTCTAACCTTATGACCTAACCCTTAAATCATGGAATGACCTATAGACCCTTTAATGCCATGACTAGAAGAAGGGTTTGTAAATGAGAATGAAATTATTGAGACTCTAATCCTATAAGGCTATGACTAGAAACAAGGCAAATTTTCCAAAGGTTAGAAACAAGAATCTTAGGGTGATAACACATCACATCATATTTAAGAGAAAATCCTAAGGTTCAAGCAGTGGAACATCACATCGAACATCAACAACAAGTCCTCCAACTCTTAAAGGATAACCTCATGTTGGCACAGAATAGAATGAAACAACAGGAAAATCAACATCCCAGCGAAAGAAGTTTTGATGTAGGTGATTGGGTATTCCTACGGCTACAACCATATAAGAAAATGTCCCTCAAGCAATCTAAGAAGGATAATAAATTATCACCAAAGTATTATGGTCCATACAAGGTGCTACAAAATATTGGTACTATGGAATACAAATTGGAGCTTCGTGCAGCTTCTTGATTGCACCCGGTATTCCATGTTTCATGTTTAAAGAAGGTTATAGGTGACAAGCTCCCAATTCAAACAATATTGCCAGAACTTGATGAAGAAAGAAAACTATATTGGAATCGGAAGCAGTAACATAAACAAGAACTCGATAGCTATGAAATTGATCAATTTCAGAGTATCTTATCAAGTGGAAGAACTTATCTGCTAAAGATTCTGCATGGAAGGATGAGAATTTTATACAGAAGCATCCAGAACTACTCAAGCATTGAGGAAAACACTTTTTTTGAAGGATAGGAGCATGTTGGGTCCCTATAATACTAGTGATTACCCCATTACTATTGTATTTGTATCCCTTATTAATATTGTTGTGCCCCTATTGTCCCCATATTATTATTATTGTGCCCAATAGAATCCCTCTATTGTTATTTTTGTGGCTTTATATTATTATTGTTAGGTCGGTTGGGTTATATTGTACTCCTTAGACTCCTATATATAGAAAATAAGTTTTGTCATTTGAATCATCCAAGAATTGTTCATTTATGTAATGTAAAGGAGGTTTCCCCCTTGAAGACGTTGAATTATAAGGCGTTGATATATCTTTTCTATCTTTTTGTGAGCTGGTTTCATAACATGTTGAACCCAGCTATTGGTTCTAAGTGGTTTTGAACCATGGTATTGAGTAAGGCCTAAGACTATAAAAGGGGAAGGAGATCATTACGAAAATGAACTCAAGGATTGAATATCTTATGAAAAGCAAGATCTAGAATACTTGTCATTTGATTATGGTGCATAGCTAGATCTAAATCAAGGAGGAACATGAGCACTAGAAGAAGGATAAATTCTATTGATGGGTAAATATCTCAAGGCTTGAAGAGAAGTATCTTTGTGTGATTTTGATATGTTATATTTGGTGCATGTCTTGATCTGTAAATCTTATGATCTAGGTATAAATGATGTCTGAATAGTTAAAAATGATAAATTATCTCTTACAAATCTGTACACAGGTTCAGCATAGCAAAGGCACGTATACACGTTGGTTCGATAATGTAAAACAACGTATATGCAGGTTTTCCTTAAGATAACAACGTATACACATAGGTTCTACATATTAAAGTAGCGTACATCTCACAAAATATGTTTTAGCTACTTCTGTTTACTGCTGCATTGTTCTGCGTTCAGGATTAGTTTTTGGTTACTGTTACTGTACTCTGGTTACAACATTCAGAGAAGTGATTGTTTGATTTAGTTTTGGTTGGTGCAAAGGAGATTGGTTGATACAAACATATTTGATGTTTGATTGATGTTATTGATGGATCCAATTTGAAAATTTATGAAACCTGGTCCCTGGAAGAAAAGAGAAGGTTGTAGCCTTCTACAAGTAGAAGACTGCGTACTAGCATAAGACTGCACCAGTACAGAAATATTGTAAAAAGAAGTTTCTTATTAAAAGAAGAAAGAGACGAATTGTAGCAGGTGGTTTTCACCCACATTGGGTTTCCACCTTATATCTTGTGTTCATGCATGTGATTTCCTGTACTTTTTACTACACTTGATTATTGTTTTATGGTTCTGATACATATATTAAGATTAGCTAACTAAATTAGGAGTTTGCAAGATATACATGGTTTTCTCTAAACACAGTTCCGTATATACATAATTTAATTAACAGAAGTAGCGTATATCAATTTCTTTGTGAAAATGAAAAATTGTTAAATACTGATTCACCCCCCCCCTCACCCCCCTCTCAGTATTATTTCCAACAATTGGAATGAAAGCGGGTCCTTCAAAAGAAGCTTGATTGCTTGAAGGAAGATCTATCATTATGAGCAACTACGAAAAAGAGGCATCCATTAGGCCACCAATCTTTGATGGGAGAAACTTCGTCTATTGGAAGGTAAGAACCACAACTATTCTTGAATCTCTTCGTACAAATTTTTGGGATATAATGGAAGGAGGATATACATTTCCATTAGCAACTCCTACAGATACGACTCATAAAAAGCAGTATGAAACAAATGCAAAGGTTGTCAATACTTTATTGGGGACTCTATCTCAATTAGAATTCGTCAAGGTTATGCATCTCAAAACCGCTAAAGGAATATGGGACACGATCATTCTAAGTTGTGATGGAGACGATCAGGTAAAACATGCAAAACTACAATCTCTTAGAATTCAATATGAAACTCTCAGAATGCAAAATGATGAAAGTGTAGCTAATTATTTCTTACTTATAGATGAGATTTTTAATCGCATGAAAAAATTGGGTGAAGAGATAAAAGAAGTTACTTTAGTTGAAAATGTTCTAAGATATTTGTCTTCTAAGTTTGAATCAAAAGTTTCTACCATAGAAGAAAAGAAAAATATTCAGAGTCTTACTATGTCACAACTGCACAAAATCCTAACTTCTTTCAAAAAGAGAAAAGGGGGACCATCATACATGAGAGAAGCCACATTCAAAGCTTTAGGAGAAGGAGAATACAATGAGTCAGGGCATATGCCAGAAGGAGAGGAAGAATCAAACCTTGTCAAGAACCTTCATCGGGGTTCTAGAAGATTCAGAGGTAAGCTACCTTTCAAATGCTTTGTGTTAGCGCTCAAATCTACCTTAGGCTTAAATAAGTTAAGACTCAAGGCTACTTCAAACCACGCTCAGCCTCGTAGCTAGCCCTACGTGGACAGGAGAGGGCTCTCTCCGAGTCAATCTCGGAAAAATATAATCAACGAGGTTGAGATGACTTAATTGATGACTGATTTTAGGCTAGGTATTCAATACAAGGATTTTGGAGTTGAGTTTTTAAGGTTTTGTTGAATTCAAGGGAAAGGCAATTTTGGGTGCGGGGATGAGGCACAGCTTTTGCAGAGGTCTACTTGGGGCAAGATAGGCGATTGTTTTGATGCCTTTAAAGTGTTTGAATGGATAGATCTGACTGATGAGGAGCTAAGGAGAGCAAGGAAGTCTCAAGGATTCTCCTTAAACTGAAGAAAACATAGAAAATTAAACAAATTTAAAGGTAGAGCATAACAAATTATGGATTCTACCTTAACACTTCATTTGTTCAATTGCAAAATATTAAATAAGGAAATTGGTACACATACACAACTTACAATTACTGAAAGAAACACACCATCAAGACATAAAGCCACATGAATCCCAAATAGTGCTGCAAAACCCTGGTCTTTCCTTTGCCAAAAATGCAGATAAGATATGTACAATAGAGTGTCAAGCTATTCCCAAGAGTCCAACCCTGAAAATGACTAAGAAAATACATAATATAGGTAATACAACACATTCCCTTGCCTATAGGGGTCGAGCTCATCATCCTAGGAGCTGTTTCAACCAATTCTAAACAAAGCACTACAATCTAGGTAGTCAAAACAACTTGCCTCTATAAGCTAGGAAACCAATTCATTCATTAAATTTTTGCTATTTTATGAATGAATCATATAGAATAGGTAAATAAGTGTCAAATAAACATAAATATCCATTAATTACATCAAGAAGGGTGAAAAATCCCATCACAAGTCAAAACTGGTCAAACTGGCTTCATTATTGAGCTGAGGACAAAAACTGTGCCAAAAAAACCTTATGCGCCGCGCGCCTTTCCACCTACTTTTGGGGAACTTTATGGCATCCAAATTGAGCTCAAGTTGGCTTGTTGGAAATCCCTATATGTCTACTTTCTAACCCAGATGTAATTTTCCAATTTGGTGTCTATTTGACCCTCCAAAAGTACATTCTCCCATAAGTACTTCCTGTTGATGCAAAAAGTGGTAGAAAGGTGATTTTCATGATGTTTTTGAGCCTTTTGGTCACCCAGAACTTGATGAAATTCCTTGGAAATGGCTGAGCATGTGTATTTCATCATGACAAGTCCAAAACTACAAGCCATCTGTGATTTGGACCTCCCCATCTTATGGGTCGCGCGTTGCGCGCTATGCGTAGAGCCAAAAAACCTGTTTTGCAAGCCAAACATTTCAAAACAACAAAATTTTCTCCAAATTTGCCCAAACTTGGAGTGAAGACCCTCCATCATGTATCATGCTCAACTAACCAAGCCTCGGCCAAAAATCGAAGTGGATCGTGCCTTTTCCTTTGTTTTAGCGCTTTACTCAAACGCCTCTTGAGGATCTTTATTTTCGCTTTGCAAACATGCATGCGAGCCGAGTAGTGAGTTTTCATGTGACGAAACATGTCTTTGTCCCTATTTGCCTTCGCCAACAACTTCTCCAAATGAGTGTTTACCCAGATGAGCATTGATTCTCGATCAATAGGTGTCAAATCACCGGGTCTCCTTCAGGCCAATTCCCGGTCTTCCCGGATCTTCCACATCTCATAAAGTTCATGTTCATCTTCCAATTGTTTGTTGCGCTACTCTAAGAAGTTGATCACCCATTTAGCCATCTGCAATTTCTTTCGCAGCGACTCGTTCTCGGCCCTTTGCTCTCGGATGATCTCCTTGAGCTCCGAGTTAGGCGAGCTAGCATCAACATAAATGATACCCATATCCTGACCTCCTGAAGGACCCTCATCAAAAATGGGTCTCTTGCCCCTATCCTGAATCTGTACCTATGCTGAAGATGGAGGCGAGACCCCTTCCACATGATGTGGAGATAATACTCGCTGTGCTGATGATGTCAACGAGACCCATTCCACCCCGGGTGGAGATAGTACTCGTCGTGCAGATGCAAATAAGGCCCTGTGGCCTCTCTGATATGTCACATATACTGGAGCATTGACATGCTCGGTCTCAGGAATGTCAAACTGTTGTGAAGGCCCTCCCTCATCATGAACTATCTCTGGAGGAGGCTGTAGCACAGAAAAGTAATCACGGGAGATGAAATCCTCCCAAGTAATACCCTATTGTGCCAACTGATGCATCACTATGATTTTGATTAATGCATAGTGATATATGCTCCTATGTTGATGTGTCGGGATCTTCCTCTGTACTAAAGGCACCATCCTCTCTATGTTTCGACACATGAAAAACAGAATGTTCATCATACGTACACTTGTGAAATGCATAAACAAACGGACATGGTACGCATAGAGACGTGAAAATCTGCCCTCATAGCTGAAATACCGAAAGATGAGTTTGCATCGTTGATGAAACTCATCATTCGGTATCTCAGCTGTGAGGGCAGATTTTCGCGTCTCTATGCGTACCATGTCCGTTTGTTGATGCATTTCACAAGGGTACGTATGATGAACATTCCGTTTTTCATGTGTCAAAACATAGAGAGGATGGTGCCTTTAGTACAGAGGAAGAGCCCGGCACATCAGCATAGGCACATATATCACTATGCATTGATCAAAATCATAGTGATGCATCAGTTGGCACAACAGGGTATTACTTGGGAGGATTTCATCTCCCGTGATTACTTTTCTGCGCTACAGCCTCCTCCAGAGATAGTTCATCATGAGAGAGGGCCTTCATAGCAGTTAGACATTCCTGAGACCGAGCATGTCAATGCTCCAGTATATGTGACATATCAGAGAGGCCACAGGGCCCTATTTGCATCTGCACGACGAGTACTATCTCGACCCGGGGTGGAAGGGGTCTCGTTAACATCATCAGCATAGTGAGTATTATCTCCACATCATGTGGAAGGGGTCTGGCCTCCGTCTTCAGCACAGGTACAGATTCAGGATAGGGGCAAGAGACCCATTTTTGATGAGGGTCCTTAAGGAGATCAGGATATGGGTGTCATTGATGTTGATGCTCGCTCGCCTAACTCGGAGCTCAAGGAGATCATCCGAGAGCAAATGGCCGAGAACGAGTCGCTGCAAAAGAAATTGCAGATGGCTAAATGGGTGATCAACTACTTGGAGAAGCGCAACAAACAGTTGGAATATGAGCATGAACTTTATGAGCTCTGGAAGATCTGGGAAGACCGGGAATTGGCCTGAAGGAGACCCAGTGATTTGACACCTATTGATTGAGAATCAATTCTCATCCGAGTAAAAACTCATTTGGAGAAGTTGTTGGTGAAGGAAAACAGGGACAAAGACATGCTTCGTCACATGAAAACTCACTATTGGGCTCGGATGCATGTTTGCAAAGCGAAAATGAAGATCCTCAAGAGGCGTTTGAGCAAAGCACTAAAACAAAGGAAAAGGCCCGATCCACTTCGAGTTTTGGCTGAGGCTTCATTAGTTGAGCATGATACATGATGGAGGGTTTTGACTCCAAATTTGGGCAAATTTGGAGAAAATTTTTTCGTTTTGAAATTTTTGGCTTGCAAAACAGGTTTTTTGGCTCTACGCGTAGCGCGCGACCCATAAGATGGGGAGGTCCAAATCACAAATGGCTTGTAGTTTTGGATTTTTCGTGATGAAATACACATGATCAGCCATTTCCAAGGCATTTCATCAAGTTTTGGGTGACCAAAAGGCTCAAAAACATCATGAAAATCACCTTTCTGCCACTTTTTGCACCAGCAGGAAGTACTTATGGGAGAATGCACTTTTGGAGGGTCACATCGACACCAAATTGGAAAATTCCACTTGGGTTAGAAAGTAGACATCTAGGGCTTTCCAACAAGCCAACATGAGCTCAATGTGGATGCCGAGAAGTGCCAGAAACATAGGTGGAAAGGCGAGCAATGCACAGGGCTCAAGCGCGCGGTGCACAAGGCTTTTTTGGCACAGTTTTCGTCCTCAGCTCAGCAAATGAAGCCAGTTTGACCAGTTTTGACTTGTGATGGGATTTTTCACCCTTCTTGATGTAATTAATGGAACTTTATGTTGATTTGAAACATATTTACCTATTCTAGATGATTCATTCATAAAATAGCAAAAATTTAATGAATGAATTGGTGTCCTAGCTTATAGAGGCAAGTTGTTTTGACTGCTAGATTGTAGTGCTTTGTTTAGAATTAGTTGAAACAACTCCTAGGATGATAAGCTCGACCCTTAGAGGCAAGGGAATGTGTTGGCTTGCCTATATTATGTATTTTCTTAGTCATTTTCAGGGTTGGACTCTTGGGAATAGCTTGACACTCTATTGTACATATCTTATCTGCATTTTTGGGAAAGGAAAGACCAGGGTTTTGCAGCACTATTTGGGATTCATGTGGCTTTATGTATTGATGGTGTGTTTCTTTTAGTACTTGTAAGTTGTGTATGTGTACCACTTTCCTTATTTAGTCTTCTGCAATTGAACAAATGAAGTGTTAAGGTAGAATCCATAATTTGTTATGCTCTACCTTTAAATTTGTTTAATTTTCTATGTTTTCTTCAGTTTAAGGAGAATACTTGAGACTTCCTTTCTCTCCTTAGCTCCTCATCAGTCAGATCTATCCATTCAATCACTTTAAAGGCATCAAAACAATCGCCTATCTTGCCCCAAGTAGACCTCTGCAAAAGTTGTGCCTCATCCCCGCACCCAAAATTGCCTTTCCCTTGAATTCAAAAAAAACTTAAAAACTCAACTCCAAAATCCTTTTACTTCATACCTAGCCTAAAATCAGTCATCAATTCAGTCATCTTGACCTCGTTGATTATCTTTTGTTGAGATTGACCTGGAGAGAGCCCTCTCCTGTCCCCGTAGGGCTAGCTACGAGGCTAAGTGTGGTTTGATGTAGCCTTGAGTCTTGCCTTATTTCAGCCTAAGGTAGATTTGAGCGCTAACATAGTGGCGACTCCACTGGGGAGAAATCTCAATGGTTTGCTTGCTGATGATTTTGTTTCACAAGTCTTAGACAGAGTCTGTAGTCATGCCAGGTAGCTTTCGAAACGCTCTTGCTATGCATAAGCAGAAGTAGATAAATGATGCTTCAATCGACCTCCGGTTAGCTTGTAAAAGCTTGATTTGCAAATCACCCCAGTACTTTTTGTTCATTCTAGACCTTTAGATGATTGAGTCTAGAAAACGGTTGGCTAAATTATTTTAATTCTTTTGATCTTCTGATAAACACACTGGCTTCAAAAAGACATACAAGAGCTAATCCAGATCTGAATCCACCTCCTATTTACGAAAATCCAAACTTGATTCGAAAAATCCTCTGTCAAGAAAGCTCAGCAACTCCCGTGGTTAAATCTCATTCATGTCCTGCAATTTTTGAATACCTTGAAGAACTTGCTTTCGACGAAAAGTTTGAATTGTCATTGTTTAAAACCAAGTCTGAAAACGCTCTTGATTCTATTGTTCCAAATCCTGATTTTGCTTCAGCTCTTGAATTTGAAAGGCACAATCAATTAATTGACAATTTTATTTTGAGGCACCTTGAGACCGACAACCAAGCTGCAAATCTTGCTAATTTCTTAGAAGCTGTATCTGAAAATATTGGATCTACTGCCACGACATCCACCTCTAGGATTCCTACTGAACCGCCTTTCATTCCCACCATTCCTGTGCAACCTATAATTACTTATTCAGAATCTGCAACCAATTCCCCTCCTTCATCCCACAACGCTTCTCCTTCGCATACTTCTCATACAGCAACTACACCCACTCCACAACAACCCCTAGACTAAATCCACCTAGAGCAATGGCTGCTCGTTTCACACCTCTTGCTCTACCTCAGCAATTGCATGATATGCCCGCGGATTATCAGAGTAAGATTCCTTTATTTGATGGCACACCTCAAAGTGTGTCTGCTCAGCAACACATAGAAAAAATGGCAAATTTTTGTGATTTATATGAGATTGATGAAGAGGATGTAACTATGCGATTATTTGTGAAAACATTCAGAGGAGAGGTAAGAAAATGGTTCAAAGGCTTGGGAGCCAGAAGTATACCTACGTTGGCTGAACTTCAGAAACAGTTTCTAGATCGTTGGGAACTTAGAAAGGATCCGCTTCAGATCAATGCCAAGTACAATAATATCAAACGCAATCATGGTGAGTTTGTCCAAGACTACATTATCAGGTTCAATACAGTTTATAATGCTATTTCGGATGATTTAAGACCATCTAGAAAATCAGCTCTTCTCAAATTCCCGGATGGTTTTGATCCAGAGATGGCTTATTCATTACAGGATAGAGATCTGCCTACTTTAGAAGATATGCAAAAGATTGTTGTTAATGTTGAGGCAAATCTGAATGAGAAGAGAGCACGATTGAAGGCAGAGAAAAGAGTGACTATAAAGGAAGAATCTACATCAGAACCGCCTTGGCTTAGTGAGATGGAAAAAATGTTCAAAAGAATGAACCTTGACAAATAAGAACTGCAAATTCGTAATCCAAATTACCGTGGCCAGCAACAACCTCAGTTCAGAATTAAGCAGCGTGAACAAAGAGTACAAGAGCCAGCAGCCCAGCAACAGATCAAGACTCCTCTTTTGTAGAATTTTGTGAGTCAAGATTCAGATGAAGATACTGATGTAGTAGGGGACCAAAATCACTTCTTTACTCCTGATGATCTACCCATTTACATCACTAAAGAAGAAGAGTATGGAGAAAGTTCAGGCGCCCAGCAAGATGAAGATTTGATCTTAGCTAATGATGCAGATTTAGATGATTACCAAAGAGGATATTTGAATGCCTTGTCCAATCAACAGAAGTAGTATTCATTCAGAAACCGAGATGTGCCCATCAATCCAATTCAGAAAAGAAAAGAAGCTACAGCACCAAAGACGGACTCACCGATACCACAAAAGAAAGGAAAGGAGACAATTGATCCAACAACTAGCAAAATATCAGCAACAGAAAGGACAAATCAGGCAAGTATAATCAAAGATAGGAGAGAAATTCCAGTCAAAGAAGTCAAAAGAGTTTTAGCATTTACTTTGGAAAATGAAATTTCCAAATTAAAAGTATCTATTCCTTTGACTGAAATCATGAAAAACAACAGCTACCGAGGTCAAGTCTCTAAAATTTTGAATGTTGATCCCATGTTTGACACGGTGAACGTTGAAGATGATCAGCCAATTTGGGCCAGCATTAGATGGTGAGTCCCCTGATAGTGATGTTCCTCCCTTTTATATCAGTTTGAGATTGCATGAATATGTTTTGCACAATGCTATGTTCGATTCGGGTGCTTCGCACAATTTGATGCCAAAGGTGATCATGGAGAAGCTGGGGTTAGACATTACAAGGAAATATCATGATTTGTATTCATTTGATTCCGGCCGTGTGAGATGTATCGGGCTCGTCAAAGATTTGGTTGTTAGCTCAGACCAAATTCCAGCGAAGAATGTCTTAATGGATGTGGTTGTGGCGGACATTCCTCCACATTTTGGTATGTTACTTTCAAGATCTTTGGGGGATAAGTTGAAGGGTATTCTACAGTTAGACTTTTATTATGCTACAATTCCAGTCTTCGGTCAAATGAGAATTCTTTATCGAGAGAAAAAGATGAAATACATGATAACCAGCAAACAGAAGCCAATCAATCATCCTGTAAATTATGTACATACAGATTTGGAGTCGTTTGTTTTATTTGCTGATAGTTTTAATGATCTAGATAATCAGCTAGTTCAGGCGGAAGATATACCAGAGATCACTGGGAATTTTAGAGAAGCTTTGCAAAAAGAAAGAGGAGAAAAGCAAGCTACTATGGAGCAAACAACTAAAGATAATGGGCAGCAAACAGAAAAAACAGAGCTAATACAATTTCAACACTTGGAGGAAGATGAAGATGGTCTTTGGACCATGGATTTTGATGGCACAGTAGGTAGTGATGGTGCTGGTATTGGTGTGTGGATTCGAAGTCCCTTTTCCGCTCAAGAAAAAGTTCCAAGAAAGGCGACAGTGTGTTCCTATAAAATAGCATTTGATTGTTCAAATAATGAGGCAGAATATGAGGCTCCCATTGCTGGCCTAAAGATTCTTAGAAAGCTGAAAGCAAAGAAGATTGCGGTCTATGGTGATTCCAAATTCGTGATAAAGCAAGTTAAAGGTGTGTTTCAGGCCAAGCATCCTCGTATGAGAGCATATCAAAATGCAGTCTTAGATATTTTGAAGTTATTTTATGATCATACCTTGAAATGTGTGCCTCGCATACAAAATGGTGTTGCTGATGGACTTGCTAAGGCAGCAAGAAATTTAAAAATTCCAATGAATTCTAGCAACAAGTTTGAGATCCATGTGAAACACCGTCCCACCGTTCCAGACAATCAACGACGTTGGCAAGTCTTTCAAGATGATGAAGAGATTAATCAGTTTCTGCAAAATAAGGGTAAGTTCAAAGATACCTCAATAGATACGGAACATGATGATGGTAGTGATAACATACAAGTAAATCAAATGGAAGTGCTGCAACTTAAAGATAACATTATTCCTGAGGGATTGATTCCTTTAGAGGAGTTGGTTGACCAAGATGATGTGGCCCGCAAACCAACATTGAGACCAACTGAAAAAGGTGTTGAAGAGGTAAACATTGGGACAGCTGAGAATCCCAAGAGGGTAAAGCTATCAAAGTCATTGTTACCAAAGGTAAACGCATAATATGTGAAATTGTTGTCTTTATTTTCTGATGTTTTTGCATGGGATTACTCAAATTTAAAAACATATGACACAAATATCATTCAGCATACTATTCCTATTAAGCCAAATCATAAGCCTTTTCATCAAAAGTTGAGGAGAATCAATCTGGAGTTGCTGCCATCAATCGAAAAAGAGGTAAACAGATTGTATAAGTTAGGAATCATTGTGCCTATTCAATTTTCAAATTTGATATCAAACTTGGTGCCCGTAAGAAAGAAAACAGGTGAGATCCGTTTATGTATTGACTTCGGAAATTTGAATAAGGTTTCCTTAAAAGAAAATTATCCGCTGCCCAAAATGGACCATATATTGCAGCAAGTAGTTGGAGCATCAAGGATGTTACTACTCGATGGCTATTCAGGATACAATCAGATTTTAGTGCATGAAGATGATCGTGACAAGACAACGTTCACCACTCCATGGGGAACATTTCATTATGCAAAGATGCCATTTGGTTTGAAAAATGCAGGAGCCACCTTTCAGCGTGAAATGGACATGGCTTTCGCCAATGAGAAAGATGTATTTTTAGTTGTTTATCTCGATGACTTAACTGTGTTTTCAAATTCTGATGAGGAACATTTGTATCATTTGAAAATTGTTTTCCAAAAGTGCAGAAAATATGGCATTTCACTGAATCCGAAAAAGAGTCTTTTTGCCATGGATGAGGGCAAACTTCTTGGACACATCATATCTAAAGACGGCATCCGTGTTGACCCTGCACGTGTTGAAGCCATTTAGCAAATTGAACAGCCCCGGAACAAGAAAGAAATACAGTCCTTTAATGGTAAACTGAATTTTCTGCGTTGCTTCATTCCAAATCTAGCGAAGCATCTTAGAGAAATCATGAGCATGCTGAAGAAGGAAAGTCAGGTAAAGTGGACAGAAGAGGTGGTTAAATCATTTAATTTAGTGAAGTTAACTCTTTCTTCAGCTCCTATTTTGATCAGCCCAGACTACACGCAGGATTTTATTTGGTTCTCATTTGCTTCTGAGCACACTTTGGCAGTTGTATTAATGCAGAAGAGGGGAGGTGTTGAAAATCCCATTGCTTTTTTCAGCTGGATTATAAGAGATGGAGCATTGAAGTATAACATCATTGAGAAGCAAGCACTTGCGCTTGTAAAGGCCTTGAAAGATTTCCGTGTGTATATATCGCATTCCCATATTCTAGCTTATGTTCCTAATGCAGCAGTTAAAGATATTTTAGTACAAGCAGATCCAGAACGCAGACGAGGTAAGTGGATTGCTCCATTGTTAGAGTATGATGTAGAGATTAAACCCACCAAGCTAATCAAAGGTCAAGGGCTCGCCAAGTTAATGGCTGAAACGAATTTGCAAGTTCTAGACATAAATTTGATTGCTGCCATGTTTGATGAAGATGAGGAGAATTAATCTGTTCAGGTATCTGAAATGTTTCTTTCCTCTCCTTGGTACGCTAACATTTTTATATTTACTTTAACATTTTTCTTCACCTCCCGAAATGCCTAGAAACAGAAGTAGAACATTGAAAGTGAAAGCTGCAAAATTCTGCATACTAGATTCAGCATTGTTTTGGAAAGACCCTGGTGGAATGTTATTGAATTGTTTGGTAGAGGAGGAAGCCAAAAGAGTCGTGGAAGACTTTCATAGAGGGGACTGTGGAGGTCATATGTTTTGGAAGACCACATCAAACAAGATTCTAAGGGCAGGCCCTGCTGTGAAGGCCCTCCCTCATCATGAACTATCTCTAGAGGAGGCCGTAGCGTGGAAAAGTAATCACAGGAGATGAAATCCTCCCAAGTAATACCCTGTTGTGCCAACTAATGCATCATTATGATTTTGATCAATGCATAGTGATATATGCTCCTATGCTGATGTGCCGGGCTCTTTCGTTGTACTAAAGGCACCATCCTCTCTATGTTTCGACACATGAAAAACGGAATGTTCATCATACGTACCCTTGTGAAATGCATCAACAAATGGACATGGTACGCATAGAGACGCGAAAAATCTGCCCTCACAACTGAAATACCGAATGATGAGTTTCATCAATGGTGCAAACTCATCTTTAGGGAATCTGAAAGGAAAAGCTACGCTCAAGTGTCTGATATATACGGGCTTGATATATGGCTCATAGTAATATCTGTCTAGCATCTAGCGTTTGCTCCATTCCTCCCCTACATTTGGTATCCCAGTGGCCTGAGAAATAGTGTCGGGTGACAAGGTAAAATCCACTCCGGCAAGGTTTACATGACCATCCTGTAGATTAAGGACAAATAGATGGACTAGTTCCCAATGATGCCGAGTTTGTGAGATCATCTCACAATATTGGTAACATGATTGGCGCCGAAAAAAATCCATTGCAAGTGGGCAAGCTTGCAATTGATCCAAAGAAGTAGGCTCCTCCCTAGCATGCTGTCCACTTTTGCCACCTTTGTGATACCTTCGTGGCACATTTGGCAAATTTACCTCCAGTGTAGAATCATTATCATATTCCTGCTCATATACTGACTCGGTCTCTGACATGTTCTTTAGAAACAAGATAGCTGGAATATATATATGTTGACATACAACTATGTGCAAAATTGATTGTAGACTTTTTCTTTTTCTCAAAATGCTGCGAATTTATGCTTGAGAGGAGGCGTTTTAGTGTTTTCTTGGACAAAGTTTGGGCATAAACCCCAGTGCGCTGCGCACCTCACCCAACATGACGCGCGCTCCTGATGCACCGCGCGCATGCAAATTACCACTGAGCTTGGTCGCCTGATGCACCGCGCACCATTGATGCGCTGTACGCCCAACCTGATGCGCCGCGCGCCCTGGAAATGGTCCAATTTGCTTACAAACTCACAAAATTGCCTTAGAACGATGCTCTTCACTCTTGGAATGTGGAATGGGTTGCAAATGAGGAGAAATATCTTCATATAGACTCCTTTTTTATTTTTGCTTGTTCCAAAACCCATTTTCTTATGTTTTGTCATTGACACTTTCTCAAAATTAATAGACTCTGACCTTTTTGGTTTCCTCCTTAAAATTGGTTGAAATAATTATTTTCTCTGATAATTTTTTGCAGGGGTCGCTCTGATATGCTCTGGCAAAGGAGACCAAGGTTGCGCTTGGACGTTTCAAGAATTGAAGTTTTTTGAAATTTTTTACAAAAATGAGACGACGACTTATCTTCAAACAGAGTTTTGAAGAGAAGTCATATTTTATCTGTACAATGATGAAAATTATTGAAGTGATTATCTATCAAAGACATCCCTCTGGCCTGCTGGTCTTCTAAGACTTTTTAGAACAAAATTGACTCAACCCTAGACCTAAGACCTAAAAATTTAAAACATGATCTTTGAAACTTTATGACTAGACCTGAACCAGCAGTACCATGCATGAGGGGAATGAATGAAACAAACCATTCCGTCAGAGTTATGGCATGCCTAATGAAATGTAATTAATCAAAACTGATGGGACACCTAAACATGAAATGCAGAAAGATATTTGATCTTTGACGGAGGGATAACTAGACCGACTCTAACACTTTGCTTGTGTAAGAGTTGGTCACTATGCAACCAAATGTCCTCATAAGGATGAGCTTGATAAAGGTAAGGAACTAGTTAAATGGAATAGAAAACAAAACATAACTAAGAAGATTTATTATACACATGAAGATAGGGATGGACTTTCAAATAGTGATGAAGATGAACATGGTAATGATTATAGACTTTTGATGGCTTTGAAGATGATGATTTCTTGGATGCTATAGATTAAGATGATGTCTATGAAGAAATTTCAAAACTTAAAATCTGTTTAGAAGAAAAGAGTATGACCATAGATAATCTGACATTCCAAATTGCTGAAAGGGAAAAACACAATGAAAATTTAGAATGTGAAATTATGGGACTTAGAAAAGATATTGAGAAAACAAAAGCTCTTAATCTTAGATTTGCTAAAGGATCTAAAACTTTAGATGAGATTATCAAAGTGCAGCGCTCTCCTCTAATCAAGGTAGGTCTTGGATATACTGAAGAAGCATCTCAATCATAAAAGTTGTCCACCTCCAAAAGTTATCTTGATGTAGCAAGGAGAAGTGAATAGGTTGACAATTGTTAGCAAAGGCATAAAGTAGATCAACAGGTAAATTAGGGTCAATCTAGTTCAAGGATGAATAGAGATCACTAAGTAAATTGGGATCAATCTACTTCAAGGATGAACAGAAGCTACAACCAACCACGGGTAAATCATTCTCAATTTGCCTCAAGAATGGATGTCAATGGAAACTACAATCACCTGGTCGGTAGATTTGATAATCGCAAGAATTTCTTAATGGCCAATGTTTTTCATGTCATAACTTTGGAAACAAAGCTGCTCAATGTGTTTCCTACAAGACCATCATGACTCGACAAGAAAAAAATCAAAGAAGTGTGACTGAGATCATGAAGAGGACGTACAATAAATTTTCTGCTCTTGAAAATGAAATATAATGCTCTATTTGTAACACCTTCTGTCATGAAGATTATAAATGTAGGACTAAGTTTTTGCAAACATCTCAGAAGGAGAAAGCTTCATTGCATCCAAAAACATGGAGAAAGAAATAACCACAATTAGAAAGATGTGGTATAGCCTTATATGCGGAAGGATAGGAAAATCTGTGGTACATCGACAATGGATGCTTGAAACATATGACAGGTGATAAAGAAAAACTTCAGCCATATAGTGCCTTAGAAAAAGAAAGGAGGGTCTCATTTGGAAATGACACCCTTGCACTCATAAAAGGTAAAGGTTCTGTTCTTTTGAAAGAAAACGTCAAAGCTGGAAATGTTATGTCTATTGATGCCTTAAAGCATAATCTATTGAGTGTTAGCCAAATGTGTGATCAAGGAAATGAAGGTAATATTTCGAACAAATGGATGTATTGTTCATGAGCTTGATACAGGAGAAATAATGATCAAAGGCATAAGAACTCCAAACAATCTATACATACTCAAGTGAGGATAACAACAATGCTATCTAAGCAAAAATCATGAACATTGGCTATGGCACAAAAGATTGGGGCATCTAAGCTTCCCTCGGATAAGGAAAGCATGCAAATATCAGGTTGTTTGCGATCTTCCTAATATCAGAATTCCAGACAATACAATATGAAAATCATGCCAATTTGGTAAGAAAACCAGAACACATTTCCCTGAGAAGGAAGGATCAGCTAGTAAGCCACTTGAACTTGTCCATATTGATTTATGTGGTCCATCAAGGAAAAGGTCACCTCGTGGAGAAGAATACTTTATATTGTTCATTGATGACTTTTCAAGGATGTGTTGGATAGGACTTCTAAAGCATAAAGATGAAGCTTTTGAAAAGTTCAAAGATTTCAAAGCCTTGGTTGAAAATGAAACAGATCACAAAATGAAATTCCTTAGGTCTGATCGAGGAGGGGAATTTACCTTGGATGAATTTTTTAACATCTGTGAAGAACATGGAATAAGAAGGGAATTCTCTACTGCAAGGACTCCTTAGAATAATGGAGTGGTAGAAAGGATGAACAGAATGGTTCAATAAATGGCTCGTGCTATGCTTGATGAGTCTGGAACTCCTGCAACCTTCTAGGGTGAGGCTGCATTTGTTGTTGTTACTATTCTTAACAAAAAAAATGTCCAGGTAAACAACACTCAAACTCCTCATGAGCTTTGGTATGGTAAGACTCCTACGGTAAAATACTTCAAAAATTTTAGAAGTAAATGTTACATCAAAAGGACCAATGAAAACCTTGGCAAGTTTGAACCTAGAGCAGATTAAGGCATTATCCTCAGTTACTCTTCCCGAAGTAAAGGATATAAGTGTTACAATAAAAGACATGGAAAAATTGTTGAAAGTATTGATGTGGTAGTTGATGAAGTAGGCAACAATCCAAAGTAGATAAAAACTGAAGATTTTGAAGATGAAGAGGACTATCCTTCAACATCAGATCAAACTAATGATGAAGAAGAGTTTTATGAGGCACCAGAAGAATGGATAAGAGTAGAGGAAAAGTCTCCATCCAGGTATGTCCAGAAAAACCATCCAGAAACTCAAATTTTGGGCCAAAAAAAGGCAGGTGTACAAACACGAAGAACTATTACAGAAGCTTCAAGCTATCTAGCATATCTCTCTATTTAACCATGAAATATAAGTGAAGCATGCAAAGATGAATGCTGAGTCAAGGCCATGAATGAAGAACTTGATCAAATTGAAAAGAATAACACTTGGGAATTGATTCCTAGACCTAATGATAAGAATGTTATAGGGACCAAATGGGTATTCAAAGACAAGCTGAATGAAAATGGAGATGTTATTAGAAACAAGGCCAGACTTGTTTGTAAAGGGTATACTCAACAAGAAGGTACAGACTTTGAAGAAACTTTTGGACTGGTTTCTAGACTTGAAGCCATAAGAATGTTCCTTGCTCTTTCTAGCTTTCAGAAGTTCAAAGTATATCAAATGGATGTGAAATCTTCCTTTCTAAATGGAGACTTAGAAGAAGAAGTCTATATTGAGCAAATAGATGGATTCATCCTTGGAAATGATCCAAAACTTGTATGCAGACTCAAAAAGGCTCTCTATGGCTTTAAATAGGCACCAAGGGATTGGTATTATTCTCTAGACAAATACCTTCATCAACAAGGTTTTTCAAAAGGATCAGTAGATAACAATCTATATATAAAAATTAACAATGATAAATTGCTAATACTTGTTGTGTATGTTGATGATATCATTTTTGGTAGCAATGAAGAAGCCATGAGTCAAAATCTTTCTTTAGTGATGCAGAAAGAATTTGAAATGTCCCTGCTTGGTGAGTTCACATATTTTCTTGGTTTACAAGTCCAACAAAACAAAGACAATATCTTTCTATCACAAACCAAGGACCTCAAGAAGATCTTGAAGAAATATGGCATGGAAGATTCAAAACCAATATGTACCCCTATGGTAACAAGATGCAGCCTCAACGCAAATGATGAATTGGTAGCAGTACATCAACCAACCTATAGATCCATGATTGGTAGTCTACTTTATCTGACAAGTACCTGACCAGATATCATGCATGCAGTGGGGATAGCTGGAAGATTCCCGGCTAATCCAAAATAAGCACACCTTCAGGCAATTAAATTGATTTTCAAATATCTTCAAGGATCCCCCAAGGGTAGTTTTAGGGTTTAGAGCCCAGATTTTGGTGCAATTTTGTAATTCCAATGTAAAGACTCTACATTTTGTGGGTGCAGAGCACGTAGTTGTTAAAGAGTCATAGGGTTTTCCTCCCTTATTTTGATAATGTAATGTCAATTGTAGAAGATCTACCCATGGTCCGCAGACCATGGGATTGTATAAATAGAGCTAAGGTCTAAGTAGTTAGAAGAATAGTCAACAATGTCGAAGAAATGAAGATGTATGCGAGATAGCTCTCAAGTGTAAGTTTAAGTTTTGGGTCGTAGCATAGGTAGAGGCTCTGCAGCTGAGTGCGCAGAGGCCTAGTAGTCTGCAGCAGAGTACGCAGACCCCTGCAGCTGAGTGAGCAGGGTGAGTCAAGTCTGTAATCGTCTGGAAGTATTAATAAAGAGAAGCTTTCTATCATTTCTCTGTAGTTATCTCTTTTTTATGCATCTATTATATCAGGTATGAATTTCACTTCTAATGCTTATATGATGTGTGAATGTGTATAATTGTATTGGTTAAGTAAACACAAGTAAGAACATTTGTTTATGCAAAGCTAACTAAGATCTATTAATTAGATAAGTAAGATACCTAGCCTAGTTTGGGAGATATCACAGTTCACTTCCCTAGCAGCAATGAAGGACTTTAGCCCCTGTTTAAGACTGCGCCAAAGCCGATTGTAACAGATCATGAAGGTACTCAAGGGTGGAATAGAGCATGAAGCGACCCATGTGGAGGAAGGTATAGTTGGAATAAAATGACATCAAAACCATCTCAATGGTGTGGAAACTTGGTTCCAACATCCCCCCATACTGGTTTGGGTGAGACTTCAGTCTGCGCTCTGCGGGCTAATGCCGGAAGGGCCAGTAGTGTAGGGATTGTTTTGGCTAACTAACGTTGAAACTGAGTCGGCCCCCTTTAAGCCAACAAATGGTTTCGTTGCTGGGCCTGGAATATGAATAAGAGATGTGTGATATCTTATCATTGGAATCCAACTAAGAAAGAAATTGAAGGTTGGTTGGACAGAAGAATAGAAACCCGCAACTGTCAAAAGAATAGTGGTTAGATAGCTACCTAAATAAGAATATCCATGAAATATTTTTTGCATCCTTCTCTACTGAGCTATATGAGTGGATCGCGAAGCTAGTAGATAGCCAAGGAAGGTGGAAACTTGACAGTCCTATTGTGTCGACGCCGAAGCTAGTGCGAAGATTGGAAGCATTGGAGGATAATATCGCATGTGTCGTCGATCATTGCCTCGATTTCATTATAGGAGGATTTGTTACTAAGCTCGTAGTTGACACCTCGGCTAGCTACAGCGAGGTAGAGTGATGCCTTCTCAAAGGACCACGAGGTAAGTACGCAAAGTCTTTAAATATTTGGATTAAAATGTTGTTGTGTGAAAAGTGAGTTATGCAGTTACCTTGATGTTCAAGGCTACGTGAAGCGGAAAGCCTTACAGGAATGAAGGAAATAAGGGTCCAAAAAATAGCCCCTTCATTTCACCTCCACGAGGGGATGAGGAAGAGCTCGCGAAGGTCTCTCTGCAAAGTGCTATTCATCTAATAAGACAAAGAATTTCACAAATCCCACCTCCACCCACACCACCACCGACTTAACTGCCATCACCTCCATCTTCACCCGTACCACCTCCACTTCCACCGCTATTCAGTATGGCGAACACAGTGAATTTTCCTTTGTTAAAAGGCTTGGGAAATGAGGATCCGAACCAATTCTATTTCATAGTGAAGTCTGTATGGGAAGCTGAAGGTATTACAGATGACCATATAAAGAAAGAAACACTGGTTAGCACCCTAAGGATTGCGCGCTGACTTGATATATTAAGAACTCCAACGATAACTCGAATGCAAGAGTAGCGGACATCGAAGCAGCACTAAATAGGGAATTTAGCAGGCCTAAATCTGAAGCGAAGTCAATTGCTGGATTCAAAGAAATCACTATGCTACCAAGTGAGAGGCCTTGGGAACTAGATCAGAGGCTGAAATGTGTGATTTGTGAGGCAAACATGAATCTGACGGATGGATATCATCGTGAGTGGTTTGTGGCTTCAATACTACCACACTTGAGAAGTGTGTTACCGCAATAGAAGCTAACAACTCAGGTATAGGCCCTGGATATTTCCATGAAACTACATGAGAACATAATACAAGATCCTAACCTAAGAGTTCAGCAGATGCACGCGCAGCTGAAGAATCTATGCCTTAAGATGCAAAGCTTAAAGTAGGATAGGACGGTTTGACTAGAAGTGTGCAAAGAAGTATGGTGCATGAAATGCAAGAGTCAGGGCCATGACAAAGACCATTACCCTGTCTTTACAAATTACCTTGCAGGAGGAGGATCGATGCCTCTAAGGCCAAAAGCTCAAGTAAGAACTAAAACAACGCCTTCTTTGTGTTGTGCTATCTGTCAAGTAGCCAAAAAGCATTCCATGATAACTGCCACTTGGTACAGAAGTATACACAAACTCCACAATAGTTTTTTTGTAACTTTTGTAGCTCAGTGGGACATGATAAGCATACTTGCAGGAGCTATAAATTAATGATGGATAGAATGCCCAGCTACAGAGTTCAAGCTGAAATGCGGCCCCTTAACTAGAATTTAGGGATGGCATGGATAGGATTTCAAGGGCGTGGACGAGGCCGAGGTAGAGGAGGACCTGGTAGAGGTCACAGACAAATGATTTTCTATAATTGCAGAGGGCCAAGACACTATGCCTATGATTGCACTAATCCAACGTGCCCGTCGTACAAGTATTGCACACTGTTTGATCATGAGACAAAAGATTGTCCTACACTAATAGCTAGGATCCATGACAAACATGTGATACCACCTCCCCTGAGTAAAAACCTGTAGATGATGAGGTCTCAGTCACGTGAGGAAGATCCAAACGTAAATATAGTGCTCCAAAGTGCAATCGCGATGCAAGATGACAAGGGGAAACATCTAAAAGATAGTACTTGGGTTCGCAGAGCCCCGATGAAAGAAGATGAGTTTGATTTGGAGTGTGCTTGGGAAACCTTCATGGAAGCTAAGAAGAGCTTCGTTGAGGCCTCCACTTAAGGAAGCAAAGGTAAGCATGAGCCGGAGATGGACCCCTCTATGCTCACAGAAACCTATTTGAAGTTACTGCTTGACAGTAAGGCAGCGAAAGGGTTACAGAAACTCATCAACAGATGTGTTGGGACTGTGCTAGGAGAATGCGCGTATTCTGGAAGATCATAAAACATAAAAAAAGGACAATGTGTGAAACGCGACTCACCACATAGATCGAAGAATACGAGATGGATCAAGTCATTCTGGATTTGGGATCAGATGTGAATGTTCTACCAAAATAGATGGTGGGCTCCAATATTGCAGCAATAATGTTGTAACTCTTGGGACTCCCTTCTTTACTTTTATCAACCCGGTAGTTCGTAACAAACTTGGAAGCAACGATGTTGTATGCACAAGTACTAGCTCTTGGCGCAACTTTCACTTGGTCAGCTGGCACAAGTCCGCTAGAGGCTCAAGCCAACTTATATGAGCTTTGAGAAGAAGCTTGTTAACTAATGGATGGAAGCTAACTCGAAGGAAGCTAATCTGCTTGCGAAAGGAAACTGGAGAGTTGAAAGAAAGTGCAAACCCTAGCAAACCCTAATCTGACCAGCTAGTCTCACTGATGCAAAAAAAGAGGATGAAAGCTACTAAAAGAGATGCCATTACTTCTAGGAAAGTAAAATGCATGTGCCTAGACTACCTCTATCTGAAGAAAACATTTTTTTGTATTTTTGAATAAGTTATCAGAATTATCATGCATAGGATTTCATTGTTCTTGACTGTGCAGAGGTGGATCACCGAGAAGAAATGCTTGGAAGAGGTCGAGAAGGTTCAGAGAGGGCCTAAGGGGTCCCTAACACCCTTCCAGAGAGTTTCACAGAGTTTGGCTATCAAGACACCTCATTTGTGAGCTTCTATAGGAAGTCTGCAGGGGTTCTACAGGATGTTTAGGAATTTCTACAGGATGTTTAGAAATTTCTATAGGATGTTCAGAAATGGGATTTTGGAGGATGGATGAGTGAGGAAAGATGAAGGAGTGGGTATGGAGGTAGGATAGGGGTTTGAAGTAGTCCAGGGATTGGTGGAGGGAGTTGGGAGAAGGTGTAGATGGCTGAATTTGTTCAAAGAAGGCTAAAACAATGGTTGCACAAAAAGGTAGTGTTATGTGGGAAAAAAGACAAACGTGATGCAAGAAAACCAGTTAGGGGATGGAACATGTGGGTCTGACGAAGTTCGGGTGGATGAAGAAGTGGTACAGGTGCTCTGCAATGTATATTTCCAACTGAACCAATAAAGACTTGCAAGTAATCAAAGACCTAGTTATACCAACCTAATATGATCTAGCTAATAGTAAAGTGAATGAACAAAAGCTTTATTTGCAAGGAAACCATGTATATTAACTATGCAACGAAGCATTCAAAGATCTGAACATGTGACCAACTTCTGCAAATGAAAATCGTACACTAGTGATTGCATGGCAAAGCAAAAATAGTGTTTTTGTTTGGGACAACAAGGTTACTTTGATCCCAACCCCTGATCCTATGAGGGAGAGGTGAAACCAAAGGTACTCGTTGGCCTTTTTCTGAAACTTTTTCCTTGTTGATATCCTACCAACTTAATCTAAACATCAAAAGCCTTTATAGCCATCAACAGTGACCTAGTTAATCAACACAATTTAATCTACCTAATAGAAATAATTTTGCAAATGCATAAAGGAGAAACCACAATGTATAAAGGAGAAATAACAATACATAAAGGAGGCCTCAGCTCTTAGGTTGGGCCCAACCCTAACAACTACGGCTCCTATAAAGAACTCAGAGCTGATATGAAAGAGGACTGCTTGTCATTATCAAAAAATACTCATCACCCGAAATTTATGCCGCAATGGCTACAAGAAAACGAGCTGAAAGTGACAGCACTATAGTGCAAAAATTGCAATAGTTTCCAAAGTAAACTACGAAGGCTGAGGCCTTCTTATCTATACATCACGATGGCCTATCAGGCCTCCTAAATTCAAGGGACTGAGCTATCCCAACTGCTAGTAGACAGTCCCTCTTCCCAAATCTGCTTGGCTGCCATTAGGATCCGTTTTGGTGGCCTGTGAGCTCAAAGTTGAGGGTGGAGATCCCGAGGAAGGGCCATTTAATGTCAGAGACATTCCCCCTATGAATCCTCACCTCAAGCTTGGTTGTCACCTAGCCCATGATTGCTTGGTTTTGCTCCAACATTTGTCCAAAAAACCTGAAATAACCACGTATTAGCCTCCTAGGTAGAGTGACCACCCTTATTCGTTCAAATGACATAAACATACTAAAAAAAATGCATAATCTATGAAAAATGGAGGATTGAACAAGGACAATTAGGCAAAATGAGCCCAATAAGCTACCCAATTCGGGGCTCATCAACACCCCCCTGCTAAATGGGTTGCTCATCCTCTGAGCAACTAGTCCAACTCCTCATCCTTGATTGCCTTGATCGCCTCCCTCACATCCCAGGCTTCTGAAGTAATATCTTCTTCACTGTCATGGAATCCAACCTTCATTTCCACCTCTTTCCACTGCCTATGCTCCTCCTCTTCTGTGCCTCCTTCTAGAAACCCGAAAAGTAAAGGTGGACTTAACTTGAGGCCTATCCAGTTGGCCTAAAGATTCTGCATGGACTTTTTGTAGAGAGGGACTCATGCCAAGGCCTCCCTCATTCTAGTTGGGGTGTGGTATTCCCTGATTTTGAGACTGTGGGACAATGTGTTCCACCTACAGGTGCAAGCATGAACACAGTTGTCCCCCAACAGTTGCTCCACGTCCTTAAAATGTGCTATGGCCTAAGCTTAATGATCCATGTAATCTAGCAAGGCCTGACAGTTATTTGCTAGGTGCTAGTGGGCAGATATCAATGCTGAGGGATCCCCTGGCTCTGCTCTAATCAGTAGTGGTTCCTGTAGTTCCCGTTCCATGACATTTCTGACCTCCTCTACTCTCTTTTCTTCATGGTTTAGCCACGAGGTCATGGCCATCAGTTGCATGCCCCCTACTACAGTGTTGGGGTCCCACGAGGTCATGTTGGCAAGGGCCAAATTATGAAGGTAGAAATCTGATAGCTTGGCCTTGTCTTATGACAAACTATTGTTACATAAAGCCATGAATTATTGGGGGTTTTGGATTTGAGTGATACCTATCTATACCAAAGTGTTGATCTGAAATTGCAACCGTTGATCCCTAAGGTATAAGGCATAGGATTTGGCCGGTTGCCTACATTCCAGAGCTTCCATTGCCCAACTGGCCATGCAGGCTAGTTGGTCCTCCTTATCTTGTATATGTTGTTTTAGATATTGTATCTCTAGGCCTTCTCACAATTCTTTTTCCTGTAGTTGCTGATTTAGTGGCTCAATTTCAGCTTGCATTCTTTCCTCTCTATGTTGTTCTTCTGTGGTATCTTTGTTTGTTGTGGCCTCCTCCTGTTGTTGTTGTTCTCCCAAGAGGTGAGGCCTATCTTCTTTCCTCTGTCATTGTAACTGTAGTTGTTGTTTAAGCAACTCATTCTCTTCCAATAGCTTGGACTACTGGTAGCTCTCCACATGTCGTACCCTTGCCAATTATTTTTGGGTCTCCTTGAGCTTTTCCTCCAGAGGACCTATATCTGCCACACCCTTGGATTTAGCGATCTTCATCCAAGTGTGGGTCCCGCTCTTTCTTCCTGTAGTGCTAGGAAAAGTGGCACTGTGAATTTTTAGGGAATGATCTTCCCATCCTTTAAGAAGTTATAGTAAGTTCCCAGGCTGGGCTGGGGGCTTGGTTCCATAATGGTATCAACCTTCTCTTCCTCCAGTGATGACTTGGCTGCTTTTTCCTCAATCTTTTCAGTCTCCTTCAACCTAGCCAATGTTTCCTATAGAACAGCCTTAGCATCCTGTAGAGAGGCCTGTGAGTTCAACTTTTCCATCCTTTCTTTCCATGTGGATGTCTTCGAGCTTCCTCACTCATATGTGATGGATGTCTTTTGTTTGGATGGGGTGTCTACAATTGTAATTGGTCCTTTGGACTGTTTCTCTTTTGGTCTACCAGTTTTAATCCTCATGCTTCTTCTAGCCTTAAAATACATGGAAGGCTCCCTTTTCCACTTTTCTTTTTGCTTTGGAGATGTGCTGACAGTGGCCAACACAGCTACTACCTCCCTAGCTAGAACCTTAGGAGATTCTTCCTTCCCTTGCCCTTTTTCCAGAATTCCTGTAGAAAGTCTTGTTCTGACTGTTTTCTGGCTTCCTGTAGAAGCAGTTTTTGGGCTTCCTATAGAACCCGTTTGCACTGTTTTGGCCTGCTTGGCTGGGGGTGCCTTCTCCTTTAGTTTGGCTATGGCTTCCTTGGGTGTGCCTTCACTTGCTTGGACTTTTTCAGTCCTTGCTACCCTACTCTACAATCCCTTCTCCCTGGGTGTTCGTGTCATTTTTCCACCCACAATTTTGGCCTTAACAGCTTGGCCTTTCTCTTGTTTCTCTTTTTGTCCTTGCTTTGGTGGTCTACTCGGGGTTTCCTAGCCCTTGGCTTTCTTTTCTGTCTCAATGTGCTCCTTCTCCTCGCTGCTGGAGGAACTGAGTTCCTCGGCCAAAATTCGGATATCATCATCCTTAGACATATTGCGAAAAATCTCCTAGGAGAGAGGGACAGTATAGGTATGGAGTGCATCTTCTAATAGGAGCTTGATAAGCCCATGATGGGCCAGCTGGTCTAGTGTCCCTTCCTTCATTTTTGTCGCACACTCAATCAAGGATTGTAGGAGGAAGTAGGGGATGCTCAATTTTCGTTCTGTAGGTAAATCCATCTTGTGCCTGAGTTCAGTTAGCAAATGGAAGTGATAACCGTATACAATACTGAACCACCCCACATAGGTAATAAATTTCATAATCTAAAGGCTAACTTCACTCCAAAATGGATGTAGGCTAGCTCTCCAGACCCCATTCTTATCTTTTGAAAATTGTTCCTCTGGTAGGAAGAATTCCTTTTTGGCCTTTTGGCCCAATTTCCTCTCCTCTTTATCCCAAGGTATCCCCAATGGTAGATCAGTGACTCTGCTAATGAGTTGTGGGGTGAGCTTTAGGGTCAACCCTCTGAAGTTTACAGTGGCTAGTGTCTTTGATTTAGGCCTCAGGGACATTAGGAACTCCTATGTTATTTCATCGTCGTGACCTTGAATTTTGTCACAGAAGGTCATCTAATTTGCACGGGTAAATAGGTCTACCACCTCAGGAGTCTCTTGTAGTTTCTTGGAATCCGAGGGTTCCTTTCTGATAAACCCTTCTGCCATGGTGAAAAATGCTCTGTTTTGGCTTGTGCTTTGAACAAAAGGGGAATTCTATGTATGTTTTCCTCCTCAAAACGTTGAAAATAGTATCCCTCGGGTTACTTTGTATCAATTCCCCGGTTTTAAAACTCGACTGCCCATGTACAAAAGGACGACTATGGTTTCCCTAGACAGAGTGCAGAGCTCAATTTCCACCCCCCAGCATACATATAATCATGTAAAATTCACACATTTTTTCACACTGGTTAGCCTTGAAAATGTTTCAACTTTTCTACAGGAGGAATTTTCTTCAGGACCCATGGAGAAAATCTTAGACGCAAACCAAGGAAGAAATTTCATGCAACCACAAGAAAACTGTTATTTTGATTCACACACAAACTTGCTTTTAATTTTTCTACTCCAGCACATCGAATTCACCACCTTTCAAAATATCATGCATGGGAATGGTGTGTTCAGGCCTACCTCTCTTCGAATTTCCAACTTCGACGTAGACAGTCCAGGTTTCTCTGTTATGTCGGGTTTCCTGTAGAGCTCCTTCCTGTAGAAAGCTTTTCCGTCTTCTGGAGGACGTCACGGTGCTTCTGGACAAGTTTGAGACACGAAGGACCTTGGAATGGGCTGAGAAGCTTGAGCTAAAAAACTACAGAGGAGGAGGACGCGTACTCTGCTGCAAAACGGTCTCAAGTGCAAATGACAGTGGTTCATCGTGAGTTATTCGGTCGAGCAATTTGAATTACTACACAATTCATGGCACGGGGGTGAGCTATCCAGGCTGATCCGTTAGCCAACATCATGGCCATCATTCTTCGGCATGTCTCTGACCGCCAAATCCTTTCTCTGCCATTAACCACCACCATTCCTACCAAAGTGTTGATTCTCCCCGACTGGACATTTCCCATGTGTCAACTGCCCGTCCCTTTGGCATAACCGGGCTCGTTCGAATCCCACAAGGCCATCCAACTGGCTATTGGTAGCCAGATGACTGGCCACCAAACTTGTTCAATTCGGACATTTCACAGTCATGCAAATTTTAGATTATAGTCCATGCAATTCGATGAATAAGGTTAGACACTTACCTGTGTGGCCGTGGACGTGTTCTGCAAGCTTCGGGACGTGGAATGATGGATTTTCTTGCTGCTGCTTCGTGCACGGGCACTGGAGCTCCTTTTTCATTGGCTGATGCTGGATGCAAGAATTCAGGACCTGACCCTCTGGTGGTAAATGCTGCATGCGTCGGCTTCATCTGATTTGACTTGTTGGTGTCTCCATAGTATGTGCTCCAGCGGGATCAGCTGCTACAGGATTCTTGTAGGACATCCTGTAGCTTCTTCTTCTCCTGGGATGCATGCTGAAACGAGCAGGGTTTCATTCACGGATGAAGGGTCCTGATGGAGCCTTGACAGGTAGAGTGTGTGAACCTCTGCATGCTTGATTTGTCACTTGGAGGAAAAAAAAAAATTTAATCTGAGGAAACATAACTTTTGTATGACTGTGTAGGAATACATAACCAAATTGTTGCAATGGTAGTGGAAGGAGATGAAACAAGTGGTGGATGGAAGAAAAGGGTGGTTGCATGCCCCGTTAATGGATTTCAAGCTTCAAATCCCTCTCCAGAATCGATTATGACCTGCCCAAAGGCTCTACAGGATGTTTCCTGTAGAAATGCAGAACTTCCTGTAGAAAGTCCTGAAACTTCCTATAGGAGGTTGAACCTCGACCAGATTGTGTCCAAATCCTAGAAAAAATGAGTGTCCATGGAGGGAGTGTATGTGAGGATGCCTGGTGACTTGGTACGGACCCCTGTCCTTGTTTTGGGAGGCCTCCTTTTCTGCACTGTATTCCTGCAACCTGCAATAATTCTTCAGAGATTAAACCTGCTTTTTTCTTTTTTCTTCTTTTTTCCTTTCTTCTTTCTTCTCTTTTATTTTTTTTTTTAATTTTTTTTTTGAGATAGACAGCAGGGGCACCTCCATGAGGTTTTCACCCCTACTATATGCCTCGGGTGCCTTAGAGAGGTTTTCACCCAAAGGTCTTTTTTTTTTCAAATTCTTTATTTTCTGAGAGACAGCACGGGCGCCTCCATGAGGTTTTCGCCCTTACTGCCTGCCCTGGGTGCCTCAGAGAGATTTTCGTCCAGGGATCTTTTTATTCTTTTTTTTTTCGATGATCAAGGTGTGGTCAGAATAGAGGCAGAACCCTTCTCTATTACCAGCATTGATTTTTCCACGGTTTCAGTGAACTCTTGCCTCGAAAGGGGTTTCACGTAGATCTTCAGTCGATGCCCATTGATGAGCATGGGGATGGCTTCTTCATCAATGGTCCTAATAAGGACTGAACCATTTTCATTGCATTTCTCCACTGTATATGGTCGCATCCATCTTTTCCTCAGCTTCCCTTTGAAATCCTTGTGTCTGGAGTCATACAGCAGCGCCCAATCTCCTGGCTGGAATTGCTTTTCATTAAGGTGTCGGTCATGCCATATCTTCCTTTGAAGTTGAACCACTTGTGAGTGGAGGAGGGCCTGCATTCTGTGTTCATCTAACCCATTTAGTTGCAATAACCTCTCACGTTGAGCATGGCTAAGATATAGGTCCAGTTGAGCCGCCATCTTCAATGTGTTATACTCGAACTCTATTGACAATAGAGCTTTCTTTTCGTAGACCAGCTCATAAGGTGTGAAACTGGTTGTGGTCTTCCAAGTGGTGTTGTAGGCCCAAGTGGCCTCAACCAGGCGATCTGCCCTATCCTTTCTACTGCTGCTCACCACCTTAGTCAAAATTCCTTCTAATGCTCTATTAGTGACTTCCACCTGCCCATTTGCTTGAGGATGATATGGGGTGGAAGTCCTATGCTTGATCTTGTGATGAGTGAGCAAGTCTTGAATTAAGTTGGAGGTGAACTGGCTTCCTTGATTGGTGACTAACTCCCTTGGGTAGCCAAATTTGTAGAAGATATTTTCTCTTAAAAACTCAGCCACCTTTACTTCTATCGTTGCTTTGATTGCCTTTGTTTCTGCCCACTTTGTCAGGTAGGCAATGCACACAATGATGTAATACCTTTTCCTTGAAGGAGGGTTGATAGGACCCAAAAAATCCATGCCCCACTTCTCAAATGGCTCGAGGGTCACATGAGGTTGGAGAGGCATTTCATCCCTTGGAGTCGATTTCCCCATCCTCTGGCATCAGTCACACTGGATGATGTATCTTCTGACATCTTGATGAAGAGTGGGCTAATAGTAGCCTTCCTGTAGAATTTTGAAGGCAGTCCTCTTTGCTGCAAAATGGCCTCCACAGGGTCCGTCGTGATAGGTTAGGAGAATGTCAAAGACTTCCTCCTCACTAACACAACACCTCAAGATCTGATCTGGGCCAAGTTTGAACAGGTTGCCCCCGATCCAAGTGATTGGGGCACTCTTCCTCACGATTCTGCTCTTCTCTTTTGAGGATAGATGCGGAGGGAACTGTGTTGAGACCAAGTAGTTTTCTATATCAGCAAACCACACAGAGAGTACTGAGATAGCAAACAGATGTTCATCTGGCATCTAGTCATCTACCGTCCCTTCTTCACCTATAGGCAAATCCAATCTAGACAAGAAGTCAGCAACAACATTTTCTTTATCTGGTTTGTCGACGATAGTCAAATCAGATTGCTGCAACAAAAGTAACCATCTAATGATACGAGCATTTACATCAGGCTTATTCATTAAATATCTAATTGTAGCATGATTAGTATGTACAAATGTTTGATAACCAGTGATGTGGTGCCAGAACTTGTTCAAGGAATGGACTATAGCCAGGAACTCTTTCTCAGTTATAGTATAGTTCATTTCTGCCTTGGACAGGTTTTTGCTGACAAAGTATATGGCATATTGGAAGTTTCTCCTCAACTTGTCCTAAGGCTGCCCCTATGGCTTTGTTCGAGGCATCAATGTGGATGTGGAAAGGTAGGGCCTAGTTTGGGTCTCTCAAGATCGGCGCAGACTCTAACTTATCTTTCAACTCATTCAAAGCCCCTTGACAATCGTCAGTCCATTTAAACTCAACATCTTTTCCTAAGAGGCCAAACAATGGTGAGGCTAGCTTACTGAAATCTTTAATGAATCTTCTATAATATCCTGATAAGCCTAGGAAACTCTAAACATCTCTTACCTTCTAAGGAGGTGGAACCTTTTTTATGATACCAATTTTGTTAGGATCCACCTATAATCCTTGATGAGAAATAGTATGACCTAACACGGTCCCTCTAGTCATCATGAATTCACATTTTTCAGGACTGAGGGACAGGTTCATCTCAATGCACTTGTTTAAAACTTTTCCTAGGTTCGACAAGGCTTCTTGGAAGTTAGACCCATAAGGAGTAAAGTCATCCATATAGGTTTCCACTAAATTATGAACCAACTCAGCAAATATGCTCAATACAGCTCTATGGAAAGTGGCAGGAGCATTGCACAGCCCAAAGGGAAGGACTCGGTAGGAAAAGGTACCCCATGGACAAGTAAAGGTGGTCTTATCTTGGTCTTCCGAGCTGATTTAGATCTTATTATACCCGCTAAACCCATCTAGGAAGGAGAAGAACTTCTTCCTTGCTAGGCCATCCAACACTTGATCTATGAAAGGAAAAGGGAAGTGGTCTTTCTTGGTGGCTTTGTTCAGTTCTCCGTAATCTACAAAGATTCTCCACTTCCCATTTTTCTTGGGTACCAACACTAGAGGGGAAACCCATTTGTTGTCCGAGATGGGGTAGATGAATCTTGCATCCAACAATTTTTTGCAATTCTTCTTTAACGATGTCCTTAAGGGCTGGATTCATTCTCCTATGAGGCTGCGTGATTAGCTTATGGTCCTCTTTAATGTAAATATGATCGGTACAGACCGAAGGATGGATTCCTTTCATTTCCTTATAACTCCAGGCAAAAGCCTCCAAATGGTGGTTCAAAAGCCTACATAGCTCTTTTTCCTGAGAGGGAGAGAGAGAGGAGGTGATCTTTAAAGTTCTTTCAAGGCCAAACTCCACATTCTTAACTCTGGGAGAGGTCGGATCAGTCACACAGAGGTCCACCAAAGCACTGGCTTGGGTATCTTCCAACTCTTCTAAGGAAAGTGTACCAGGAAGAGGATTTTGGATTAAGTTCTCAACCAAATCATCCTTGGTTTGAGGACCTCCCCTGGTGGCCTCCACTGTGCACAATGGTGCAGAGTAGACCTTGTCCTCATCTTCTTCTTCCAACTAGAGTGGTAAGTCATGTTCTAGCAGAGGTTGGGCAAGAGGGTATAGGACCAACTATTTGGACATAGGCCCATTCTTGATGGTCATGCTTCCCGCTCAACAGTTGATGTAAGCATCTGCAGTAGCTAGCCAAGGCCTTCCCAAAATGAGGGAGTATCCAGTGAGTTTTTCCTTTGGCTGAAGGACCAAGAAGTCCGTAGGGTACTCCCAAGAGTCAACAGAGACCAGGGCATCTTCCACAATCCCTTCGCGAGTCACGGTGGAGCGGTCTGCCAACTGCAGTACTGTCAAGGTCTTCCTTAAGGAACTATGAAGGTTGCGTTTAAGCATGGTGTCCTTGGTCATCACATTAATGGTAGCCCCTAGATCAATAAAGGTGTGGGGGATGATGGTGCCATTGATGTGAACATCAACTACAGGACTCCAGGGTCCAAATACTTTGGATATATTACTTGCCCCAACATAAGATCTGAAAATTTTCCTATGACATTGATAGTTGAGGCATCTCTCTTTCGCATGCCTAGGTGCCTGAAACACTTCCCCTTAATCAATTTTTTGTATATCGGTACATCCTTTATGGCCTAGAGAAGTCGTATTTTCAGACACAACTACTTGAGTTCTCCGAGAAGCTCAGTCTCCTCTGGGTTGGGTTGCATGGTTACTGTTGGTCGCTCAGGAAAGGGTGGAATGGCTTTGGGTTCACTTTCCTGTTTCTCTTCCTCCTCCTCTAGGAGAGGAGGTTGGCACTCTGGAAGGACCTTCCTAGATCGCAGGTTGATATCTTAGATCTCCACAGCATAGGTAGGGAATATTGTCTCCCCAGTATATACCTGTTAGGCTTGTCTATTGTTGGGGTTTAGGTTCGGTTGAGCAGGAATTTGGGGTTTTCTTGGAGGAGCAGGAGGTAATGGTTGTGGTTGAGCTAGTGGTGGAGGCAAAATGGCGGGAGGAGAGTTGTATTGAGACCTCCACCCTGGTTGAGGTGCATTCCACAAAGTTTGAGGTTGGGCATGTGAGTGAAATGAATGAGAAGTAGGTTGAGTATGGTATGGAGATGGATAAGACCCCGGAGGAGGTGCGGACCATGAAGGATGAGCAGGTGGGGCCCAAGAAGGTACATGAGCATATTGGTTGGGGTTATAATAAGCTTGGGATGTCCCTTGCATCCCCTCCTGGTAAGGTCTGGGCCCATGTGGCCTCATTTGGTTGAGGAAGTAGAGAGGTTCAGTAGCCGCCTCAGTCCCTAGGTACATGGCTTTAAATCCAGGAAAGGTAAAGGATTGGTTGGTGGGGTGGTATTCCTCACAAACGAAACATACCTCTACTGAGTGCAATGGACACTCATTCTTAGGGTGTCTCCTCATGCATCTGGGACAACAAATGGCCAAAGCCCTCTCAACTTCCTCTTTCTTTTGCTGAATTTGGAAGGTATCAAGTTCCATGGCAATAGTCAGTCTCATCTCACTTTTGAGGTCTTCCATCTGATTAGAAAACTCATGCTTGGAGAAGGTGGTACTAGCTGAAAGTGGATTCCCCCTAGCTCTCTTCTGGTCTGCCCTAGAATGGTTTCTAAACATGGTCTTTATGTCCTCATAAGGTAGTTGGTAGATGTCCCCTCCAACCAGCATGTGAAGGGTATCTAGAAGGTCTTCAGGGACTCCTCAGAGCAGAACCAGCTTCAGGGATTCCGGGTCAAGTGTGCACCTAGCCCATTTATAACTAAGTTGGAACCTTTCCTCGTAATCTTCTAAAGACTCATCACTTCCCATGGTCATCCGAAAGATCTCTCCCTTGGTTTCCTTGGACCTACAATAGTCTCGGTATTTGGTGTTAAAACTTGCTGCATTTGAGCACAAGTGGTGATATTGTTTCCAGGTAACCCCATGAACCAACGTAATGTTGCATCCTTGAGGGTAGAGGGAAAGAGTTTCAACTTTTGCTCGTCCTCAGCATAGTCGTAAGTTCGACAAAGGATAGCAAACTCAAACAAGAAGGTATCAGGGTCTTCAGTAGTCAATCCATGGAAGTGAGGTAAAGTTGAGGGACTTATGTTTTTCATTTTCATGTCTCCATTGGTCTCTCGGATGGGAAAGGCACCTTCTATTCTCTCATCTTCTCTTCTACCGTTTCAGTTTTCAGCCATGGATTCAGATGGAACGTTCTCTAGCTCTTCTTCTGTTATAGGATCTTCATATATCTCAGGAGGTTCACCTATAGGTTCTTCTGGCTCACTGTTACCAAAGAACAGAGAAGGTTGACTCAATGATGTGGTGGGGGTGTTGGGTAGGAATTTTTCGATTTTATCTCTATTCCTACAAGGCATGAAATGGAAAGATTTTTTTGGTTGCTTTTGCTTTTTCTGTTGGTACCTGCAAAACTAAAATTGATTGAACTACAACTAAATATCTTGCTGAAATGAAAATGTGGAATCAAAATGAAAATAGGAGAGGACTAATCTACTTTGCTGGAATGAAATTGCGGAATTGAAATGCTAAGCTACTCTTGCAGAATTGAAATTGCGGAATTGAAATGCTAAGCTACGCTTGCAGAATTGAAATTGCGGAATTGAAATGCTAATCTATGAAAGCAGGAAATGTCTACTCTAATTTTGCGGAAATAAAATTGCAGAATGGAAATGAAATAAACTACTTAGCAGAAGGTTGTAGTAGAAAATAGAAAAAAAGCAGTAGTCACAAATACTCTAACGCTTCCCCGGCAATGGCGCCAAAAAGAATGGTTGGCTCTAGTATTGCAGCAGTAATGCTGCAACTCTTGGGACTCGCTTCTTTACTTTTATCAACCCGGTAGTTCGTAACAAACTTGGAAGCGACAGTGTTGTATGCAAAAGTACTAGCTCTTGCCATAGTTGTCACTTGATCAGCTGGCACAAGTCCACTAGGAGCTCAAGCCAAATTCTATAAGCTTTGAGAAGAAGCTTGTTAATTGATGGATGGAAGCTAACTCGAAGGAAGCTAATATGCTTGTGAAAGGAAACTGAAGAGCTGAAAGAAAGCGCAAACCCTAATCTAACCAGCTAGTCTCACTGATGCAAAAAAAGAGGATGCAAGCTACTGAAAGAGATGCCATTACTTCTAGGAAGGTAAAATGCATGTGTCTAGACTACCTCTATCCAAAGAAAACATATTTTTGTATTTTTGAATAAGTTATCAGAATTATCATGCATAGGATTTCACTGTTCTTGACTGTGTAGAGGTGGAACGCTGAGAAGAAATGCTTGGAAGAGGTCGAGAAGGTTCAGAGAGGGCCTAAGGGGTCCCTAACACCCTTCCAAAGAGTTTCACAGAGTTTGGCTATCAAGAAACCTCATTTGTGAGCTTCTACAAGAAGTCTGCAAGGGTTCTACATGATGTTCAGGAATTTCTATAGGATGTTCAGAAATTTCTACAGGATGTTCAGAAATGGGATTTTGGAGGATGGATAAGTGAGGAAAGATGAAGGAGTGGGTATGGAGGTAGGATAGGGGTTTGAAGTGGTCCAAGAACTGGTGGATGGAGTTGGGAGAAGGTGTAGATGGTTGAATTTGTTCAAAGAATGTTGAAACAATGGTTGCACAAAAAGGTAGGGTTATGTGGGAAAAATGACAAACGTGAGGCAAGAAACCCAATTAGGGGATGGAATAGGTGGGTCTGACGAAGTTCGGGTGGATGAAGAAGTGGTATAGGTGCTCTGCAATGTATATTTCCAACTAAACCAATTAACCTTGCAAGAAATCAAAGACCTAGTTATACCAACCTAATCTGATCTAGATAACAGTAAAGTGAATGAAAAAAAGCTTTATTTGCAAGGAAACCATGTATATTAACTATGCAACGAAACATTCAAAGATCTGAACATGTGACCAACATCTGCAAACGAAAATCGTACACTAGTGATTGCATGGCAAAGCAAAAACAATGTTTTTGTTTGGGACAGCAAGGTTATTTTGATCCCAACCCCTGATCCTATGAGGGAGAGGTGAAACCAAAGGTGCTCGTTGGCCTTTTTCTGAAGCTTTTTCCTTGTTGATATCCTACCAACTTGTTAAGAAATTTACCCAAGAACATAAATTAATTACCGAGAGGAATAAATATAAAATTAACCAGCAATAACCATAAACACATAAATACACATGTTTATCCGGGAAAACCCCAAATCCGGGGAAAAACCCAATCATAATGAAATTTCATTATCCTTGGCCAAAACCCTGGCCAATCCGGCCAAGTGAGCCTTCACCGCTCACCTCCAGGCCATGCATTACAATGAAGTCCTTCCAGCCTTTTATAGGCTCCATTACATATAATACCACGGGCAGAATACCATGGGTGCACAATACCATGTGCCCCAAAACCATCACTATTTAACCTCGTCAACTTTTGACTCTATCCTGAGTCAAGTTTACCTAACAATTCCCCCCCTTAAAATTGACTTGGGGTTCCTTGACAAACTCCAGCCAAACTTGCTAAGTGAGACAATCCCGCTCACTCTAGCTCTTATCCCCCTCAAAGTTTTTACTTGGGGTATTGTTAACCTGACATCCCCCCTATCACCTAGGTCTAACCCAGACTTTACCGGTGATCACCAAGAGGTACACATGCCTTACCAGGTCTTACAGTAATATGCCCATTTACATGCAATAATTTTGACTTCATTAATTTAATTTTATTTTTATTGCTGCTGCTATTCTCACCCATCTTCTCTCAATTGTGGGCATCCTTGTTTTGTTTCTTTGTTGCCTTCGTGCCAAGTTTAACTACCTTTAATTTCTGAGATGAATCCTTGAAACCCTCGCCTGGGGTGACTTCACCAGGAAGCCTTGATCTAGATCTGGAGCGTGATAACGTGCAATGCTTCTTGTTTGGTTGATCTATATCCATAGCATTAGCGCAACAAATCATATCCCCTTCATTCACCAAGCCAAAACAAACCCTTGGCAACAAAATACGTTCTTCTCAAGCCAACTTGGCTCTGATACCAATTGTTAAGAAATTTACTGCACAACATAAATAATTACTGAGAGGAGCCGAAGGTCTATTTGGCTGCTAAACTCGCAGGAAAGAAGGGTTCCTAGTTCGAGTGGGAGCAATGGCGGAAGATGGTAATTTTAGGGTCGAGAAATTTAACGGCCAAAACTTCTCGTTGTGGAAGATGCAGATGGAA
>APFE031557365.1:81377-164300 GCA_000404065.3 Pinus taeda
TCGGTACTTTGTGAGTCTTTTCCTCCACTGATAATGGTGCTAAACTGCTGCCATTCCTTTTGCAATTCAGGGTTTGTGATAGCACCCACGTTAGTATCGGTGGTGGTCTGTTTAGACTGAGACTCCTTCAGCAATTGTTCTTGTTTTTCCTTTTCTTGCTGCTCCTGTTCCTTTTGCCGCATTTCCACCTGCTCCCTTTGCTATTTATCCTCCTGCTCTTTGCGCTGTCTATCTTCCTGCTCTTTCTTTAAGCGCTCTTCCTTTTCTTTCTTTAAGCGCTCTTCCTGTTCTTTCTTCAGTTTCTCCTCTTGGTCTTTCCTTTTTTGTTCCTCCTACCCGTTATTATTTGCTTTCGTTGTAGCAGGAGGTTTCTTTTTCTGTTGCTGGCTAGGCTCGCTTGATGATGCTGTTTGGGTTGATGTTAATAAATCTAGAGGCAGAGTTTGCAACCTCTGCTCTCTAAGTTTATTAAACTCAGTTAACTCTTCATCGTTGTATCGCATCTTGGCAAGTTCTTTGGCTTGACCTATTGATTCAGCTGAGGAGAAAACATCATCGAACATATCTTCTTTATGATCAAATTTTGCTAATTTGGCATGCTCCAAAGCGGCATATGCAGTTTGCTTTGGGTCGAATGCTCTATTCGGGATTGTAGCCAGATTTAGAGCTTGAATCTTTGTGGCCTCTTTTTCAGCATGTTTAAGATCATGTAGGGTGAAAACACCACATCTGAAAGGAAAAGTAGGCCAGCCCCTTTTCTTCTCCTTTTTGAGAGTCTGTGTTGTACTCTCAGCTGTAATCTGGTATGCAATTTCCCTTGCTAGCAATTTATCAGGAACATATAAGGGGAGGACATGAGGATTGGCTTGGCTGCCGAAGAATCTAATATAAGTAAAATGCTCTTCACCAAACCAATTAGCCACTGCTGGCAAGTCAAAAGAGGCTAGGTAGGAGATCCTTGAAATGGGTTTATCAAAAATTGAGTAATAAACGGGAACCATGAAACCATTACAAATATGATACAAGTGGTTTTTATAGGATGACTTCCACATTTTGCGATGATAAATATGAATGGGCGAGGGGTCCTGTACAGTCCACCTCCAACCAAGAATAGTGAATTCAGAATTGAAACACAAGGTATTTAGGATATATGCACTATAGTAGAATGGGGGAATTTTCCTCTCAGTGACTCTAGTTTTATTCCTAAAGTCACTAATAGCTACTGCTAGCTTATCCGAAAGGATAGTAGCCCAATCCATAATCGTGCTATTCACTGCCGCCTCCATAAGAGGAACCATCTCAATGGTAAAAATGGCAGAGTCATGTAAACCCCACAATCTACACATCATTATACCGACATAGCAATAAGGAGAAGCCAAAGAGTCGACTGAGTACTTACCGGAGGATTCATGCTTGTGTTTATTGGGATTTTGCCTCCAGTCCTTGATAGGTTCGGACTCTATCTCATTCTCGCTTGCAAACTTCTGTAAAAAGGCGCTATTGTATATCTTCTCCGGCTTAGGCAAATGATACATTTGCCTCAGATCTTCTGGCTTAAATGACCCAAAAATCCTTCCATCCCTTGTGCTGAAAGTTCTGTCTGTGATGGGGATTTCTTCAATCGCCCATCGCACGACATCTGTATATGGGAGAATTTGCTCCCTTGCTGCTATCCTATGGAGGAAAGAATCGGCCAAATCTTTGAGAGTGCAGTCCGACTTCTTCAATGAATCCGCGGTAACTTCTTCTACCGTTTGCGTTGGTTTCTCGGCCTTTATTAAGTCATAAGTTCCTTGCCAAGTGACTCTTGCGAGGCCTGCGCATGTTGTGTCGGATATTAGGCCCTTTTTGCTGTTTGCTGCGGCTTGTCCTGCAGCTGGTGGATTGGAGGCTCCTGCAACTTTCTTTGACTTCTTACCCATCATGCCTGAACTCCTGTTCGAGACTGAATTCTGCACAGAGAGGCAATTTGGCGTAACACAGAGAGATAGCGATAAAACTCACAATTGATAGCAAATGAATAGATGAGAACTGATATATTTTGCTTTTGTAAAACCGGCGCGGAGACAATCTATAGGCAGATCTTAGGACGTGAATCCATTAAATGGCCGTATAGAGCCTGCCACCTTATAAATGCCCGTTATATTCATATTTGGTCGAAAGATCTCTTTAAGCATGCGATGGACGTATTAGCGGCCGAGCGGGAGTGATTATGCCTTAAATAACAGTAAATTGAGCTTTCCAATCACTTTAATGGCTTTCTATTGAAAACTGTGCCTTATCGCATCGCATCGGGGGGTATAACAAGACTAGCTTAACAATGCCTTGAGTATCGCCGAACACTATATCGCATCGGGGCTTTGATATGGGGTGCTTTGGTGGTGCATTTGGGTATCGCCGATCGCTGATTGCCGAACACTATATCGCATCGGAGGAAAGTCTTTAAGCCATTTGTTGTATCCCTCATGTCATTGCGATATGCGATCTTGCGATCGCTTTATCGTAATGACCGAATATTTGCTTTATTTCCTTTTTAAATGGATATTGCTTTAAAGGGTTTTTCATAAAGTGCTCCTTTGATTATCGGACTTTTATAAAGTAAAAGTTCTGATATCAATTTTATTTTTAAAGGGACCCATTTCATATTTTAATGTTTTTATGAATAAAAATAATATGAAAGGGGGGGTTGTTTGCAAAGCACAACACCTTTACAAACAAGTCTGGCCTGTTTCTAATAACATCTCCATTTTCACTCAGCTTGTTTTTGAATATCCATTTGGTCGTTGTTACATTCTTATCATTATGTCTAGGAACCAATTCCCAAGTGTTATTCTTTTCAATCTGCTCAAGTTCCTCGTTCATGGCCTTGACCCAGCATTCATCTTTGCATGCTTCACTTATATTTCATGGTTCGACGGAGGAGAGAAATGCTAGATAGCTTGAAGCTTCTGTAATAGTTCTTCTTGTTTGTACACCTGCCTCTTTTTGCCCCAAAATTTGAGTCTCTGGATGGTTCTTTTGGACATACCTGGATGGAGTCTTTTCTTCTACCCTTATTTGTTCTTCTGGTGCTTCAATAGTTTCTTCTTCAGCATTAGTCTAATTTGATGTTGAAGAATAGTCCTCATCATCTTCAAAATATTCGGTTTTTATCTACTTTAGATTGTTGCCTACTTCATCAACCGCCACATCAATACTTTCAACAATTTTTCCAAGTCTTTTATTGTAACACTTATACCCTTTACTTCGGGAAGAGTAACCAAGGAGAATGCTTTCATCTGCACTAGGTTGAAACTTGCCAAGTTTTTCATCGGTCCTTTTGATGTAACATTTGCTTCCAAAAACTTTGAAGTATTTTACAATAGGAGTCTTACCATACCAAAGTTCATGAGGAGCTTGAGTGCTATTTACCCTAACATTTGTTTTGTTGAGAATAGTAACGGTAGAAAATGCAGCTTCACCCCAAAAGGTTGCAAGAGTTCTAGACTCATCAAGCATAGCATGAGCCATTTGTTGAACCGTTCTTTTCATCCTTTCCACCATTCCATTTTGTTGAGGAGTCCTTGTAGTAGAGAATTCCCTTCCTATTCCATGTCCTTCACAAAAGTCAAAAAATTCATCTGAGGTAAATTCCCCTCCTTAATCAGACCTGAGGCATTTGATTATGCAATCTGATTCATTTTCAAACAAGGCTTTGAAAGCTTTGAAATTTTCGAAAGCTTAGTCTTTATGCTTCAGAAGTCCTATCTAACACATCCTGGAAAAGTCGTCAATGAACAATATAAAGTATTCTTCTCCACGAGGTGAATTCTTCCTTCATGGACCACATAAATCAGTATGGACAAATTCAAGTGGCTTACTAGCTGATCCTTCCTTCTCAGGGAAATGTGTTCTGGTTTTCTTACCAAACTGACATGCTTTGCATATTGTATTGTCTGGAATTCTGATGTCAGGAAGATCATGAACAGCCTGATATTTGCATGCTTTCCTTATCTGAGGGAAGCTTAGATGCCCCAATCTTCTATGCCATAGCCAGTGTTCGTCATTTTTGCTTAGATAGCATTGTTGTTGTCCTCCCTTGAGTATGTATAAATTATTTGGAGTTCTTATGCCTTTGATCATTGTTTCTCCTGTATCAATCTCATGAACAATACATCCATTTGATCGAAATACTACCTCATTTCCTTGATCACACATTTGACTAACACTCAATAGATTATGCTTTAAGCCATCAACATACATAACATTTCCAGCTTTGACCTTTTCTTTTAAAATAATAGAGCCTTTACCTTTTATGAGTGTAAGGGTTTCATTTCCAAATGAGACCTTCCTTTCCTTTTCTAAGGCACTATATGACTGAAGTTTTTCTTTATCACCTGTCATATGTTTCGAGCATCCACTGTCAATGTGCCACTGATTCTCCTGTCCTTCTTCATATAAGGCTATACCACATCTTTCTGGTTGCGATTATTTCTTTCTCCATGTTTTGGGACCCAATGAAGCTTGTTTCTTCTGAAATGTTTGCCGAAACTTACTCTTGCACTCAGAATCTTCATGACCAAAGTTGTTACGAATAGAGCATTCTAGTTCATTTTCAAGAGCAAAAAAGTTATTGTAGGTCCTCTTCATGATCCCAGTCACACTCCTTTGATTTCGTGCTTCTCTAGTCATGATGCTCTTGTAAGCAAAACATTGAGCAGCTTTATGTCCAAAGTTATGACATGAGAAACATTGGCCATTAAATAAATTCCTGCGATTATCAAATCTACCAACCAGGTGATTGTAGTTTCCATTGACATTCATTGTTAAGGAAAATTGAGAATGATTTACCTACGGTTGGTTGTAGCTTCTGTTCATCCTTGAAGTAGATTGACCTAAATTTACCTGGTGATCTACTTTATGCCTTTGCTAACGATTTTCAACATGTTCACTTCTCCTTGCAGCATCAAGATAACTTTTGGAGGTGGATGGCTTCTGTGCTTGAGATGCTTCTTCAATATATCCAAGACCTGTCTTGATTAGAGGATAACGTTGCACTTTGATAATCTCATCTAAAGCTTCAGATCCTTTAGCAAATCTAAGATTAAGAGCTTTTGTTTTCTCAATATCTTTTCTAAGTCCCACAATTTCACATTCTAACTTTTCATTGTGTTTTTCCCTTTCAGCAAGTTGGAATGTCAGAGTATCTATAATCATATTCTTTTCTTCTAAAAAAATTTTAAGTTTGGAAATTTCTTCATAGAGACCATCCTCATCTATAGCATCCAAGAAATCATCATCTTCAAAAGCCATCAAAAGTTTATAATCATTACCATGTTCATCTTCATCACTATTTAAAAATCCTTCGTTGTCTTCATGTGTATAATAGCTCTTCTTACTTATGCTCTGTTTTCTATTCCTTTTAACCGGTTCCTTACCTTTATCAAGCTTATCTTTATGAGGACATTTGGCTGCATAGTGACCGACTCTCCCACAAGCAAAGCATTTGAAAGGTAACTTACCTCTGAATCTTCCAGAACCCCGTTGAAGGTTCTGAACAAAATTTGATTCTTCCTCTCCTTCTGACATATGTCCCGACTCATTGTATTCTCCTTTTCCTGAAGCTTTGAATGTGTCTTCTCTCATGTTTGATGGACCCCCTTTTCTCATTTCGAAAGCAATTAGGATTCTGTGCAGCTGTGACATAGTAATACTTTGAAGATTTTGCTTTTCTTCTATGGCAGAAACTTTTGGTTCAAACTTAGAAGACAAGGATCTTAGAACCTTTTCAACTAAAGTAACTTCTTTTATCTCTTCACCCAAGTTTTTCATGCGATTAACAATCTCATCTATGCATAGGAAATAATTAGCTACACTTTCATCATTGTGCATTTTCAGAGTTTCATATTGAATTCTGGAGAGATTGTAGTTTTGCACGTTTTACCTGATCATCTCCTTCATAGCTTAGAATGATCTTGTCCCATATTTCTTTGGCAGTTTTGAGTTGCATAACCTTGACGAATTCTGACTGTGATAGACTCCTCAATAGAGTATTGACAGCCTTTGCACTTGTTTCATACTGCTTTTTACCTACCGTATTTGTAGGAGTTGTTGCTGGAAATTTGTATCCTCCTTCCACGATATCCCAAACTTCTGTTCCAAGAGATTGAAGATAGGCTCTGGTTCTTATCTTCCAATAGACAAAGTTACTCCCATCAAAAATTGGTGCCCTGATGGATTCCTCTTTTCTGTAGTTTCTCATGATGATAGATCTTCCTTCAAGTGATCAAGCTTCTTCTGAAGGACCTGCTTTGATACCAATTGTTGGAAATAATACTGAGAGGGGGGGGGGGGGGGGGGGGGTGAATCAGTATTATCAATTTAACAATTTTTCATTTCCATAAACAAATTGATATATGCTACTTTTGTTAATTAAGCTTGTGTATATATGCAACTATGTTTAGAGAAAACCGTGTATATATTGTAAACTTCTAATTTAGTTAGTTGATCTTAATCTGTGTATCATAACCATAAAATAGTAATCAAGTGCAGTAAACAATACGGGCAATCACACACATGAACACAAGATGTAAGGTGGAAACCCAATGTGGGTGAAAACCACCTGCTACAATTCGTCTCTATCTTCTTTTAATAAGAAACTTCTTTTTACAATATTTCTGTACTGGTGCAGTGTTATACCAGTATGTAGGCTTCTATCTGCAGAAAGCTACAACCTTCTCTCATTCTCCAGCTTCTCCTTGAAGGGAGCTACAACCCCGTTAGCTCTTGCACTAACTGATGTACTAGTACATAGGTGTTGACCTATAGAAGGCTACCACCTTCTATTTTCTTCCAAGGACCACACTTCATAAATTTTCAGACTGGATCCATCAGATATATCTGAATCAACCAATATTCTTTGCACCAACCAAAACCGAATCAAACAATTAGTTCTCTAAATGTTGTAACCAGAATACAATAAGAGTAACCAAAAACCAATTCTGAACCCAGAACACTGTTGCAATAAATAGAAGTAGCTAAACCATATTTTATGAGATGTAGGCTACTTCAATATGTAGAACCTGCGTGCATACATTGTTATATTAAGGCAAACCTGTGTATATGTTGTTTTGAATTACCAAACCAGCCTGTATATGCGCCTTTGCTATGTTGAACCTACGTACAAATCTATAAAAGATAATTTACCCTTTTCAACTATTCAGACATCAGTTATACCCAGATCATCAGATTTTTAGATCAAGTCATGTGCCAAATATAATAGATCAAAATCATACAAAGATACTTCTCTTCAAGCCTTAAGATCTTGACCCATCAATAGAACTTATCCTTCTTCTAGCGCTCAGGTTCCTCCTTGATTCAGATCCAGCTAAGCACCATAACCCAATTACCAATATTCTATATCTTGCTCTTCATAAGATATTCAATCCTTGAGTGCATTTGCCTAATGATCTCCTTCCCATTTTATAGTCTTAGGCCTTACTCAATACCATGGTCCAAAACCACTTAGAACCAATACTTGGGTTCAACACTTCGGACAAGATGCCATGGTCCAAAACCATAGGTCCAAATACCAAGGACCAAAAACCAAGTTTTCCAAACTGTACATGCTTTTCTATGAATGAAAGTGTGTTAAGAATTTACTGCACAACATAAATAATTACTGAGAGGAATAAATATAAAATTAACCAGCAATAACCATAAACACATAAATACACATGTTTATCCGGGAAAACCCCAAATCCGGGGAAAAACCCAATCATAATGAAATTTCATTATCCTTGGCCAAAACCCTGGCCAATCCGGCCAAGTGAGCCTTCACCGCTCACCTCCAGGCCATGCATTACAATGAAGTCCTTCCAGCCTTTTATAGGCTCCATTACATATAATACCACGGGCAGAATACCATGGGTGCACAATACCATGTGCCCCAAAACCATCACTATTTAACCTCGTCAACTTTTTGACTCTATCCTGAGTCAAGTTTACCTAACAATTTCCCCCCTTAAACTTGACTTGGGGTTCCTTGACTAACTCCAGCCAAACCTGCTAAGTGAGACAATCCTGCTCACTCTAGCTCTTACCCCCTCAAAGTTTTTACTCGGGGTATTGTTAACCTGACATCCCCCCTATCACCTAGGTCTAACCCAGACTTTACCGGTGATCACCGAGGGGTACACATGCCTTACCAGGTCTTACAGTAGTATGCCCATTTACATGCAATAATTTTGACTTCATTAATTTTTTTATTTTTTATTTTTTTACTGCTGCTGTGATTTTGATCCATCCTCTCAACAGGTGACGGGTTCAATTCTTGATCCCATCAGATTTCGCGTTTTCATGCTCACTGAATTCATTTTTCGTGATTGCTTCCTTGATCTCGCATTTCAACTCCTGCAATGCTTTCCTCTCTGATTCCTTCAAATCAGAAACGAAGTTGCTCTACTCCTTGAATGAAGTCAGCCATGGCTCTGTTACAGGACTGCTCTCTGCAACACCATTTCCATTGGGCTAAAATAAATCCTTCATTGAAGGCATACATTCGAAGCCCAAACCCTCAACCATGGCTCTGATACCAATTGTTAAGAATTTACTGCACAACATAAATAATTACTGAGAGGAATAAATATAAAATTAACCAGCAATAACCATAAACACATAAATACACATGTTTATCCGGGAAAACCCCAAATCCGGGGAAAAACCCAATCATAATGAAATTTCATTATCCTTGGCCAAAACCCTGGCCAATCCGGCCAAGTGAGCCTTCACCGTTCACCTCCAGGCCATGCATTACAATGAAGTCCTTCCAGCCTTTTATAGGCTCAATTACATATAATACCACGGGCAGAATACCATGGGTGCACAATACCATGTGCCCCAAAACCATCACTATTTAACCTCGTCAACTTTTGACTCTATCCTGAGTCAAGTTTACCTAACACAACTTAATCTAAACATCAAAAGCCTTTCTAGCCATCAACAGTGACCTAGTTAATCAACACAATTTAATCTGCCTAACAGAAATAATTTTGCAAATTCATAAAGGAGAAATAACAATACATAAAGGAGGCCTTGGTTCTCAGGTTGGGCCCAACCCTAACAGCTACGGCTCCTATAAAGAACTCAGAGCTAATACAAAATAGGACTACTTGTCATTATCAAAAAATAGTCATCACCTGAAAGTTATGCCATAATGGCTACAAGAAAACGAGCTGAAAGTGACAACACTATAATGCAAAAAATGCAATAGTTTCCAAAGTAAACTACGAAGGCTAAGGCCTTCTTATTTATACATCACGAGGGCCTAGCAGGCCTCCTAAATTCAAGGGACTCAGTTGTCCTAACTGCAAGTAGATAGTCCCTCTTCCCAAATCTGCTTGGCTACCTTTAGGATCCGTTTTGGTGGCCTGTGAGCTCAGAGTTGAGGGTGGAGATCCCGAGGAAGGGCCATTTAATGTTAGAGACAACCCTCCTATGAATCCTCACCTCAAGCTTGGCTATAACCTAGCCCATGATTTCTTGGTTTTGCTCCAACATTTGTCCAAAAAACCTGAAATAACCACGTATTAGTCTCGTAGGTAGAGTGACCACCCTTATTCGTTCAAATGACATAAACATACTAAAAAAAATGCATAATCTATGAAAAATGGAAGATTGAACGAGGATTGAACAAGGAAAATTAGGAAATATGAGCCCATTAAGTTACCCAATTCGGGGCTCATCAATAGACATGGGAGAGAATGGGAAGACCTAACTATTCAGTTGAGAATGACAAATCAACAGAAAACCATACCCATGGGGTGATTACACGGAATAACTATGAATATGGAGGGAGGAAGCATGCTGGCAGATTTAGAAGTGATTGAGATTATTGATGACAACAATCCCTACCCTGTGCTCCTGGGAATTGGTTGGGCTACTGATATGAATGGGGTAATCAATCTAAAGAAGCAGAAGATGATCTTTGCGAAGAAATCACTGTGCGTAATTATACCCCTAGACCTTGCTAAAGGCTTGCGCTATATGGAACCGATCCACAACTATGAAAGTGATGATGATCTGGACTGTATCTATAAGATAACAGTGCGAAACGAAGACTACGTGAATCCCACCATGGATGGGCGGATTACATGGGAGCGCAAGAGTTCCTGGACTTCAAATTCCGACGAAGAAGTAGAACGATGGCAGAATCGCTTACACGAAGTAACTACGTTGAATTGTAATATGATGACCCATTCATTGCGTTGTGTGTTGATAGAAGTAAGAGATATGCCTATTTATGATGGTCTAAATGAGGTAGATACCTTCTTGTATGCATTTCAAATAGAGGTGTCAGAAAAGCAATGCTTCCATGCCTTGGACTCGGTACTGCATGCTACGCCCGCAAGATGGTCGTGTATGCACAAAGGAAGCTTTGATGATTGGCGCGAATGTAGGGGAATGATGTGAACATGATTTTGGAAGCCTAAGGTGCGACTAACAGACAAGTATGATGGGTAGAATGATCCACACATATGGATGCAGGTCTATGAAGAAATGCCCCAAACCTGAGTAGGTGCACTTGTACTCCACACTAAAGAAACTGCTCAATAAGCCTGTGTTGGGGGGGCGAATCTGCAGGTGGATTTTATTATTCCAAGAATACGATTTTGAATTTGTCGTGAAGCCTGGATGATTAAATGCGGGACCAAATCACATCTCGTGCATCGAGACAGGGGAGGAACCTACTAGTTTGGAGGAAGGATTACCCGATGCGCAACTCTTTGTTGTGCGCATAGCGGATGGACATTTTGAAGATATAATACACTTTCTAACAACTAGAACTGCACCGGAAGGATATTCAGTTGAGTAGAAGAAGGAATTGGTGGTATGTGCGGCAGATTTCTCTGTCATTGCTGGGCATTTTGTTAAGAAACTTTTAACAAATTTTAAAAATAATTGAAATTAGTTTCATAGATCATTACTATTATTGACATTAATATTAATACTTATACCAATTCAAATTAACTTATTTATGAGACTAAAGAAATAAATAAATTATCTTTCATTACTAATAATAACATTAATATCAATTAATATTAATACTAATTCATATTATATTTTATATATAATATATAATTAAACATTTCAATATAAACCATTCTATTTATGATTATTATATAAATTAAATTAAAATCAAATATAAACAAAATCATTAAAATTTCTAGAAATAATACTAATATTAATAACTAGTATTAATAACACTAATAAGATTAAAATCAATCTAATTATTTTATTCTAAAAGTAAGAACAAAACCAGAATAAATTAATTATATAAATAAAACAAATACTATTATAAAAATAACTAGTTACAAATAAAATCAAGAAAATAATGAAAATTCTTATTATATAATTAGATATTTCAATTTAAATAATTCTATTTTTATATATTATTATATTAAATTAAAACCTGATTTAAATTAAATTACAAATAAAAATAAATAAAAATAGAATTAAAAAATAATTATTCCATTTAAATTTAATTAAAATAAATAAAAATCAATTTAAATAAAAAATAATTAAAATTCTTATTACATAATTAAATATTTCAAAATTAAGCCTCACGGGGTAAGCGAGTTGGTAATCACAATGCGGTGAAGTTTGTTAGAAAGCAGTGATAAGCCCCAAAAATGTGTAACTATATGGGCTCATTATGCCTGTTATTTTCATTTAATCTTCCATTCTCAATAGTTTTGTGTATTTTTTTGAATATATTTATGTCAATAGAGTGAATGGGGATGGTCACTTTGCCATGTGGTCTAATGAGTGTTTATTGCAGATTTTTTGGACTATTTTGGATAGGGACCAGGAATTTAGGAGCAAAATGACAGCCAAACTAGAGGAAAGAGGGATGAGGACTTATAAGAGGAATGTCCCCTTCATTAATTCACCCCTTCCTTGAATTCTTCAACAACAGCTCGGAGTGCAAAGGCCCACAATGATGATTCCAAGGGGCAGTCGAGCAAGTCAAGTAGGGTTGTTGTTATCTTCAGTTCCAAGTAGCCAAGTTCCTTAAGTTTAAGGGGACTGTTGGGAGTCACCACTTTTATAAATAAGAAGGCTTCAAGCCTCATTAGGTTAGCCATTTCATAGTATATTTTGACATTGTTGTGCAACCTTGTACTCAGCTCATTTTCGATCTCTTGTTTAAGACAATTTTGTGATGTAACTACTATTATCTTTTGATCAATGAAGATGAATCCAATTTTGAACCAACACTGATCTGTCCTAGAGGGTTAAAGCTCTTGGGTTAGGGCCCAACCCAAGTGCCCAACACCTCCTTTATGTATTTATATTCTTTTTCTTGCATTCATAAGATAATTTTTGTTGTTTAGGTTAATCTTGCTTTGTTAAATTAGGTTGCTTTTGATGGTTATAATATTTGTTCTTGCTTCAAGTTGCTTAAGTAGTTTACTACAGTAACAGAAAAAGATCCAAAAACGCTACTAGTGGGTCTTGATCTCCTTTCTCCCTCCTTGGGACCATGATTTGAGGTCAAGGCACTAGTACTGCCACCAAAAACACAGTCTTTGCTCTTCCAACGCAATTGCTAGTGTGATATTTCAAGTTGGATAAGTTGATATTAGTTTGGATTCACATGCTTAGATCATTTCCTATTCATGTACCATGGTTTTCTCACATAATTTTCTGCTCATGAAGTACTATTCAACATTTCTCTAGTTTTAGGTCAAATTTTAAGTTAAAATAGACAAAACTCTGTTTTTCGGTTTTTTTCTTTGGTCGTTTTTGAGAATAAGTGTGCCTCTCTCTTGTAGAATATCCCAGCTTATCATTCCTCTATAACACCACCTGTACCAGTTCATCTCTCAAATTTTTCCCCACTCTTTCGCCATATTTTCCCTAATTCCTGCATTTTTCCATAAAGTTGCTTTCTTGCCTTTTGAACAAATCCAACCATCTCCTTCATTCCTGATCTTCATTGACAGATTCCCAAACCCCTCAACACCTTCATCGAACCTTCATTTCCATTTTCCCATCATTATTCCACCTTCAAACCTCCAAAACCCACTTTCAGGCTCCTCCTGTAAATCCTCCTGTAGAATCTCCTGTAGATCCCTTGCAGCCTCCTGTAGAATTTCCTGTGAGGGATTTTTCAAAGTTTGATCACAATTGAAGTCTCTAAAAGGGTACTAGGGACCTCTTAGGACCGCCCCACACCTTCCTCACCATCTGCAAAAGCCAACTCCATCTTCCTTGGCCACCAAACCTCTGCATAGTCACAACCAGTCAAACCATAAGTATAATAATTCCACATAAAAATACTTAAAAGTACAAAAAGATGATTCCCTCTCATTTCTCTTTAGAAGTAGCTTGAATCAATGCAATTTACCTTTTCATTAGTCAATGGCACCGATTTCAATAGTTTCTATCTCTTTTCTTGCAAAATTAGGGTTTGCTAAGGTTAGCTAGGGTTCGCATTTCTTTTTAGTTTTCCTTCTCTTTCTACAAGTAGAATAGCCTCTATAGAGTTAGCTTTCTTCCATCACAGTAAAAGCTTCTTCTGAAAAATCATAGAAATTGGCTTAAGCTCCTAGCGAACTTGCGTCAATTGATCAAGTGACAGCCTACAGTAAGAGCTAATACTTGTGCATACAGCACCGTCGCTTCCAAGTTTATTACGAACTACCAGGTTGATAAAAGTAAAGAAGGAAGCCCTAGGAGTTGTAGCATTATTGTTGCAATACTGGAGCTCACCACTCTTTTTGGCACCGTAGCCGGGGAAGTGTCAGAGTATTTTGTGATTACTGCTTTTCTTCTCTTTTCTACTACAACATTCTGCTAAGTAGTTTATTTTAGCAAAAGTAGAGTAGTTGTTTCAATTCAATTCTGCAATTTCATTTCAGTAAGCATAGATTAGACATTTCCTGCTTTCATTTCAATTCTGCAATTTCATTTCAGTAAGCGTAGATTAGACATTTCCTGCTTTCATTTAAATTCTACAATTTCCATTTCAGCAAACGTAGATTAGTCATTTCCTGCTTTCATTTCAATTCTACAATTTCATTTCAGCAAGTTCATTTCAGTTAGTTGCAATTTTTTGTTCAATCCATTTCAGTTTTGCAAGTACAAGCAGAGAAAAAAAACAAAAATCACCCAAAAAGAGATTTCCTTTCATGCCTCGTAGAAACATAGAAAATTCAAGAAAATTCCTACCCAACACCCCCACCACATCACTAAGTCACCCTTCTCTCTTCTTTGGTGACAGTGATCTAGAACAACCTATAGGTGAACCTCCAAAGATATACGAAGATCCTATAACAAAAGAAGAGAAAGCAACCATTCTTCTTGAGACCATGGCTGAAAACAAAAATGTTAGAGGAAATGGGGAAAGAATAGAAGGTGCCTTTCCTATGCAAGAGACCAATGGGGACACAAAAATGAAAAACATAAGCCCTTCAGCCTTAGCTCACTTCCATGGACTGACTATTGAAGATCCTGATACCTTCTTGTTTGAAATTTTTTGTTCTCTGTCGAACCTATGACTATGCAGAAGACGAGCAGAAGTTGAAACTGTTTCTTTCCACCCTCAAGGATGCAACCTTGCACTGGTTCATGGGGTTAACTGGAAACATTATCACAACTTGGGCCCAGATGCATCAAGACTTTAAAAAAAATACTAGGACTACTATAGGTAAAAGGATACCAAGGAAGAAATCTTCCGAATGACCATGGGAAGTGATGAATATTTAGAAGACTATGAAGAAATGTTTCAACTCAGTTATAAAAGGGCCAGGTGCACACTCAACCCTGAATCTCTGAAGTTGTTTCTGCTTAGAGGAATCCCTGAGGACCTTCTAGATACCCTCCATTTGCAAGATGGGGGAGACATCTATCAACTACCTTATGATGACATAAAGACTGTGTTTAGAAACCATTCTAGGTCAGCTAGAAAGAGAGGTAGGGGAAGTCAACCTTTAGCCAATACATCCTCATCTAGTTCATCCCTTAGAGATGAACTTGACAATCAGCTATAAGATTTCAAGAGTGAGGTGAGGTAGACTCTTTCCATGCAAATGGATACCCTACATATCAAAAGGAAACAGGAGGAATTCGAGAGGGCTTTGGCCATCTTCTATCCCAGGTGCACTAGAAAGCATCCTAGGAATGAGTGTCCACTGCACTCTATAGAGGTGTGTGTAGTTTGTGAAGAAGACCATCCTACGAACCAGTGCCCTTCCTTGCCCGGAATCAAAGCTGCATATCAGGGGGATGAAGGAGCCACTGAACCACTCTATTTCATTAACCAAAGGAGGCCACATGGACCTAGATCTTACTAGCAGGGAATGCAAGGGACATCCCAGAACATTACAACCCCAATCAAGCCACTTCCATGTCTTCTTGGGGTCCCCTTGCTCATCCTTCCTGGTCTAGACCCCCTCCTTGGTCATATCCTCCTCAGTACCAAGCCCTAGCAGTTTCTCACTTGTTTCACTCTTATGCTCAGCCACAGCCTCAGTGGAATGCACTTCATCAAAGGTGGAGACCACAGTATAACTCTCCTCCCTCCCTTTTACCTCCACCACCTGCTCAACCACAACCACTACCTCCTGCTCCACCAATACCACCCCAAATACCTGCTCAACCGAACCCAAACCCTAAAAGCAGACAGCTTCAGCAGGTATATAGTGGAGAAATATCATGCCCAACCTATGTTGTAGAGATTCAAGAGATTAGCGTACGATCTGGGAAGGTTCTCCTAGATAGCCAACCTCCTCCTAAGGAGGATGAGGAAGAAAAACAGGAAAGTGAACCAAAAGTCATTCCACCCTTTCCTGAGAGACTAACTGGAACCACACAATTGACCCCAGAAGAAACTGAACTTCTGGGAGAATTGAAACATTTATGTGTAAAGATATCGTTTCTCCAAGCCATAAAGGATGTGCATGTATACAACAAGATGATCAAGGAGAATTTCTTTAGACACCCAGGCAGGTGCAAGAGAGATGCCACAACTATCAATGTCATAGGACAACTATTTGACCTGATGTTGGGGCAGGTGATCTGTCCAAAATATCTAGACCCTGGGAGTCTTGTAGTCGATGTACACATCAATGGCACCATAATCCCCCATACCTTGATTAATCTTGGGGCTGCCATTAATGTGATTACCAGGGACACTATGCTCAAACTCAACCTTCAAGGTTCCCTAAGAAAGACCTCAATAGTACTGCAGTTAGTAGACCGCTCCACCGTGACCCCTGAGGGTATTGTGGAAGATGTACTGGTCTCTATTGATTCCTGGGAGTACCCTGTTGATTTCCTAGTTCTTCAACCAATGGCAAAGCTCACTGGGTATCCTCTCATCCTAGGAACACCTTGGTTGGCTACTGCAGATGCCTACATCAATTTTCGAGCTGGGAACATGACAGTAGGGAATGGGCATATGTCCAAACAGCTAGTCCTCTATCCTCCTGCCGAACCTCTGCTAGAACATGATTTACCGCTTTGGTTGGAGGAGGAAGATGAGGATGAAGTCTATTCCGCACCATTTTATATAGTAGAGGCTACCATGGGGGGTCCACAAACTGAGGATGATCTTATTGAAAACTTGATTCAGAATCCAACCCCCCTGTGTGTTGCCATTAGAAGAGCTGGTGAAAGAAACCCAAGCTAATCCTTTAGTTGATCTCTGTGTGGCTGATCCAACCTCTCTCTAAGTTAAGAATGTGGAATTTAGCCCAGAAAAAACCTTGAAGATCAACTCATCCCTATCAACCTCTCAAGAGAAAGAACTGTGTAGCTTATTGTACAATCACTTGGATGCTTTTGCTTGGAGCTATAAGGAGATGAAGGGAGTCCACCCTTCAGTCTGTACTCATCACATTTACATTAAAGAAGATTGTAAGCCAGTCAAGTAGCCTCAAAGAAGGATGAATCCATCCCTTAAGGACATTGTCAAAGAAGAACTGCAAAAGTTGCTGGATGCAGGATTCATCTATCCCATCTCTAACAGTGAATGGGTTTCTCCTTTGGTGCTAGTGCCAAAGAAAAACAGGAAGTGGATAATCTGTGTAGATTATCGGGAACTAAACAAGGCCACGAAGAAGGACCATTTCCCTTTGCCTTTCACAAATCAAGTGTTAGATGGCCTAGCAGGGAAGAAGTTCTTCTCCTTCCTGGATGGGTTTAGCGGGTACAACCAAATCCAAATCAGCCCAGAAGACAAATATAAGGCCACTTTCATTTATCCTTGGGGTACTTTTTCCTACCATGTCCTTCCCTTTGGGTTGTGCAATGCTCCCGCCACTTTCCAGAGAGCAATACTGAGCATATTTGCTAAACTGGTTCATGATTCAGTGGAAATCTGTATGGATGACTTTACCCCTTATGGTTCTAACTTCCAGGAAGCTTTTGACTAACCTAGGAAAAATTTTAACCAGGTGTATTGAAATGAACCTATCCCTCAATCCTGAAAAATGTGAATTCCTGATGACTAAAGGGACCATGCTAGGTCATACAATTTCTCAGCAAGGATTACAGGTGGATCCCAACAAGATTGCTATCATTCAAAGGGTCCCACCTCCTCAAAAGTTAAGAGATGTTTGGATATTCCTAGGCCTAGCAAGGTATTATAGAAGATTCATCAAGGATTTTAGTAAGCTAGCCTCCCCATTATTTGGTATTTTGGGAAAAGATGCTAAGTTCACATGGATTGACAACTGTCAAGAGGCTTTGGATGCCTTGAAAGGTAAGTTGGTAACTGCCCCAATTTTGAGAGGTCCAAACTGGTCCCTACCTTTCCACATTCACACAAATGCCTTGAACAAAGCGATAGGAGGAGCCTTAGGGCAAGTTGAGGAGAAGTTGCCTTATGCCATATATTTTGTCAGTAAAAACCTGTCCAAGGCCGAACTAAACTACATTGTAACCAAAAAGGAGCTCCTAGTTGTAGTCCATTCCCTAAATAAGTTCAAACACTACGTCATCGGCTATCAAACATTCGTACGCACTGATCATGCTGCAATTAGGTATTTGATGAATAAACTAGATGTAAATTCTCATACCATTAGATGGTTACTTTCATTGCAACAATTTGATTTTACCATTGTTGATAAGTCGAGTAAGGAAAATGTTGTTGCTAATTTTCTGTCTAGACTAGATCTGACTACAGGTGAAGAAGGAATGGTGGATGATCAAATGCCAAATGGACACCTATTTTCTATTTCAGTACTCTCTCCATGGTTTGCTGATATAGCAAATTATTTGGTTTCAGCATAGTTTCCGCCACACCTGTCCTCAAAAGAGAAGAGCAAGATCATAAGGAAAAGTACCCCATTCACTTGGATTGGGGGCAATCTTTTTAAACCTTGGCCCAGATCAGATTTTGAGGTAGTGTGTCAGGGAGGAGGAAGTTTTTGACATCCTCCTAACCTGTCATGATGGGCCTTATGGGGGCCACTTTGCAGCAAAAAGGACTACCTTCAAAATTCTGCAAGCAGGTTACTATTGGCCCACTCTTCATCAAGATGTCAGGAGATATATCAGCCAATGTGATCGACGCCAAAGGATGGGGAAACCTACTCTAAGGGATGAGATGCCCCTGCAACCTCAAGTGACTTTTGAGCCATTTGAGAAGTGGGGCATGGACTTTGTGGGTCTAATCAGCCCTCCTTCAAAACAAAAATCTTACATCATTGTGTGTACTGATTATCTGACAAAATGGGCAGAAACCAAGGTGATCAAGGCAGAAACAGAAGAAAAAGTAGCTAAGTTTTTGAGGGAAAATATCTTCTACAAGTTTGGCTATCCAAGAGAGTTAGTAATATATCAAGGAAGCCAGTTTACCTCCAATTTGTTTGAAGACCTGCTCACAGACTACAAGATTAAGCATAGAACTTCCACCCCTTATCATCCACAAGAAAATGGACAGGTGGAAGTCACTAACAGAGCTTTAGAAGGGATTTTGACTAAGGCAGTGAGCAGCAGCAGAAAAAATTGGGCAGACCGATTGGTTGAGGCTACTTGGGCCTATAACACCACTTGGAAAACCACCACAGGGTTCACACCCTATGAGCTAGTCTATGGGAAGAAGGCTCTGCTATCAATAGAATTTGAATATAACACATTAAGGATGGCAGCTCAGCTGGACCTAGATCTCAACCATGCACAAAAGGAAAGGTTGCTTCAACTAAATGGATTGGATGAACAGAGAATGTAGGCCCTACTCCACTCAAAGGTAGTCCAACTTCAAAGAAAAATATGGCATGACAGACACCTCAAAGAAAAACAATTCCAACAAGGAGATTGGGAGCTGCTATATGAGCTAAGATATAAATATTTCAAGGGAAAACTGAGGACAAGATGGCTGGGCCCATACACAGTGGAACAATACAATGAAAATGGTTCAGATCCAGACCATTGATGAAAAATCCATCCCCATGCTCGTCAATGGGCATAGGTTGAAGATTATAGGAAGCCCCTTTCCAAGTAGGAATTCATTGAGAATATGGGTAAAACATTGTTGGTAGCAGAGCAGGTCCCTGTCTCCACCCCACCCACACCCTGAACAAACAACAACAAAAAAAAAGAGAGAGAAAAAAAAAAAAAAAAAAAAAAAAGGAATAAAATATATCTGGGTGAAAACCTCTTGGAGGCGCCCAGGGCAGGCAGTGAGGGTGAAAACCTCCTGGAGGCGCCCCAACTGTCTCATAAAAAAAAATAAAAATTAAAAAAAACCTAACTTCTTTTTAATGAATTGTAGGTTGCATGAGGGTCACACAAGACAAAAAGACATGACCAGGCTACATACACCCTTCATATTCCATCCCTCCATCGTCGTTATCCTTTCCTAAGCCTTGGTCTCATTTGTTTTGAAAATTTCACATCCTATAGGAAGCTCTGTGTATTCTACAAGAGGCTCCTATAGAAACTACAGAAAGCCCAAAATCAAGTTCAGAGAAGAACCTAAGGGCTGGAAATTTGTCTAGGAGGCCTGTGAACCTCCCTGCCACCATCCATCCACCTAACTCTCCATTCCATCCCTACACACCCACATTTCCACTCGCTTTTTCTTTCCCTGCACAAACAAAAACAAAAATTTTGTTTCTTTCATTCTGTAAACACAAACAATGATGATCAATAAAGCAGCAGCGTTCTTTAATTGTTCTTACTTGATGGCTTCCAGATGTTATTCTTTTCATTCAAAACCTTCTTTAGCAGAATTTTTATCCCCTGCTCAATCATCAGCCTGAAATTTTAGAAGGAGAATCAACTACAAGAAATCCTGCAGGATTCCTGTAGCAGCTGATCCCTTCGAACAACAAACCCTAGAGACAGGTTCAGCGCAGCCAAGATGCATGAAGCATGCAAGGAGCGGAGCCTAATCAAAACATCATTAGCATAAGCCAAAGGCTGAGCATGCAGAGAACCAACAACAAAAAAAAACAAGGAAATGAAGTGCCAAAGTCTGAAGCTTGCAGATCACAGCAGCGACTATCAGGTAAGTGGCTAAACCTATTCCTCGATTGCATGAATATTATTTAGAAATTGCATGAACTATGGGAATGGTCATGATTAAATTAAATTGGTGGCCAGCTAACTCACCACCCTCATTCAGTTCAACACACCCTCGTGGAGTTCAAATGAGCCTCATCCAATTCAAACCACAAATCAGATACGCAGTCAGCACATGTGTCCTACCAACTCAGGAAGAAAAAACTCAAAACTAGTAGTGGTGGTGGTGTATAATGGGAATAAAGGAGGTGATGGAGATCAGGAAACATGAAGAACCATAATGACACTAGTATAGGACCAACAGTCCAGATGGGGATAACGTACCCATCTGGCCACGTCACCTCCTCACCGCAGATTACACCATCAGCTTAAGTGTAGTGCAGTTTAAGCCTCCACCACCTTTTGATTGCATTTGCATTGACGAATTTCTTGACTGCAGTACTCATATACCACCTTCAAGACAGCGAACCAATCATTTTATGCCAGTTTTTCAAAACCCTCCCACCTCTCGGGCTCTACAGGAGAACTACTGCATTCTACAAGAGTAAGAACACCATCTACAGGAGGCTTTCTATAGGAAGGTCAGAGAGTAGCTCTGCAGAAGAAAATTCAGAATATTTGTCAAATTCGAGCTTGAAAAGAGGTAGGCTTGGGAACCCGCTCTGCATACGATATATATGTATTAGGTGGTGGATTAAAAGTAAAGTATTGGGTTGAAAAAGAAAGGAAAAGAGAATCTCAAAAGTCTACCTGTGTTTTTCTACGTTCTACACAGTCTCTCTGTTTTCTTCTTTGCATTCAAAAATCTGTTTTTTTTCTTTCCTTTCCCATATTCTCCTAAAAAAAAAGAGCTTCAACCATAGCAAATGAAGCCTAGGAAGGAAACGAAATTTCAATTCTGTTTACTTTGTGAGAAGAAAAAAACATTATTTTATATATTCTCTACTTTATCAAAGTATTGATTTTTTCCAAAAATCGAGAAGCAAATTCAGGTTGAAAACAATTTGAAGAAAGGGAAAAAATTGCAAGTTAATGTTGTGAAGAAGCACATGGGAAATTCTCTCTCCAGTTTCAGAAAAAATAAAACTTAGCTATCCCTCTATTTCTGGTTCTGGGAGTTATTTCCTTCTTCCTCACCTGAGCATTTTCATAAACCACTAAACACCATGCCAGGAGGTTTTATCAGAAACGAGCCTTTGAACTCCAACAAATTGCATGAGCACCCCGAGATGGTGGCCCTCTTCACGAGGGAAAACTGGATGTCTTTCTTTGAGAGAATTCATGGATATGATGAGGAGGTGACTAAAGAATTTTTAATATCCTTAAGACCCCATTTGAAAACACATGCTACATTCAATTTCAGGGGTCTGACCCTAGAGATTACACCAGATTTTATTAGCAGAATCACAGGTATTCCACTTGGGCTCCCCTGGAGCAAAGAGGAAAAATCATTGGGATAGGTTGTTAAAAAGACATTTTTTCAACCTGATGAGCATCCTATCGAGGATAAGAATGGGGTCAGAAGGACAAGCTTACCTCCTCCATGGAGTGAATTCAGCTACCAGATCATGAAGTATATCTCTTGTGAAGGGAGACTCAATATTGTTTATGGGTATCACTTCAGGTTATTGAATGAATTGACATATGGGATGGATCTACCAGCAGCTAGGAAAATTAGTCTCCCATATTTCCTTCTTCAATATTTGATAAAATGTGGCACCAAGTTGAATGTAGGGGTTCTAGACCAACTGGCCCACCATGGGCTCATCAAATTGTTGGTAGAAGATTCCCTACACACATACACCATCCCTATAGCTTTGGAAATTTTCCGGAACATGTCTAGAGGAGATGACATCAAAACTCTTACCGATGAACTCAGTCCATCAGGGCAGTGAAGAGGAGGAGCAGAGAGAGGAACTTGAAAAGGAAATTCATGAGGAGCAACAAAATATTCAAGTAGAAGAGGAAAAAGAGGAAAAATAGGAAGAAGAGGAGAAGTCAGACAAAACCCCAGTTGCACCTAAGGTAGGAAGGAAAATGACATCAAAAGCAGAGAAAAGGAAGAGAACAGATGCTGAGAAAAAGAAGCCCAACAGGGCTCAGAAAAAGACTACCACAGGAGAGGTAGAGACTCAGCAAGAAAAATAAAAGACACCACCAGGCACAGCAGAGACAAAAGTAGAAACAACAGACTCAGGAAAAATTGCATAGGGTAAAGAAGAAAAACAGCAGGAGGAAATATCCCCTGAAACAATGGAAAGGGAAGCAGCAGTTGTGCTTGCTGCATTAAGCACTCTAGCTAAGCAAAAGGGAAAAATAAAAAGACAAACATCAAAGCAAAACTTGAAAGCCAACTGGATTGATCTTAAGTCCAGTCCTCCACTACTGTTAGGACTGTTGAAAGGGGTTAAGGAGGAGGAAGAACAGAAACAATGGGAGGAAGTGGACAGGAAATCAGGTTTTCATGATAGAGAAGAAGACATCACATCAGAGGCTTGGGATGTCAAGGAAGCTGTTAAAGCTATTAAAGATGAAGAACTGGATTAGTTGCTCAGAGGATGAGCAACCCATTCAGCAGGGGGGTGATGATGTGCCCCAGAAATGGGTAACTATATGGGCTCATTATGCATATTATTTTCATTTAATCCACCATTATCAATACTTTTGTGTATTTTTTTGAATATATTTATGTCAATAAAGTGAATGGGGATGGTCACTTTTCCATGTGGTCTAATGAGTGTTTATTGCAGATCTTTTGAATAATTTTGGACAAGGACCAGGAATTTAGGAGCAAAAATGACAGCCAAACTTGAGGAAACAGGGATGAGGACTTATAGGAGGGATGTCCCCTTCATTAAATGACCCCTTCCTCACATTCTTTATCAATAGCTCGGAGTGCAAAGGCCCACATTGATGATTCCAAGGGGTAGACGAGCAAGTCAAGAAGGGTTGTTGTTATCTTCAGTTCTAGGTAGCCAAGTTCCTTTAGTTTAGGGGGACCGTTGGGAGTCCCCACTTGTATAAATAAGAAGGCTTCAAGCCTCAGTAGGTTAGCCATTCCATAGTATATTTTCGCACTGTTGTGCAACCTTGTACTCAGCTCATTTTCGAGCTCTTGTTGAAGACAGTTTTGTGATGTAACTGCTATTATTTTTTGATCAATGAAGATGAATCCAGTTTTGAACCAGCACTGATATTTTCTAAATGGCTGAAGCTCTTGGGTTAGGTCCCAACCCAAGTTGCCAACACCTCCTTTATGTATTTATATGCTTTTGCTTGCATTCATAAGATAATTTCTGTTGTTTAGGTTAATATTTCTTTATTAAATTAGGTTGCTTTTGATGGTTAGAATAGTTGTTATTGCTTCAAGTTGCTTAAGTAGTTTGTTGTAGTAACAGAAAAAGATCCAAAAAGACTACCAGCAGGTCATCATCTCCTTTCTCCCTCCTTGGGACCATGATTTGAGGTCAAGGCACTACTGCTGCCACCAAAACACAGTCTTTTCTCTTCCAATGCAATTGCTAGTGTGATATTTCGAGTTGGAGAAGTTGATATTAGTTTGGATTCACATGCTTAGATCATTTCCTATTCATGTACCATGGGTTTCTTGCATAATTTTATGCTCATGAAGTATTGTTTGACATTTCTCTGTTTTCAGGTCAGATTTTAGGTTAAAATAGACAAAACTCTGTTTTTTGGTTTTTTCTTTAGTCATTTTTGAGAAGTAAGTGTGCAGCTCTCTTGTGGAATATCCCAGCTTATCATTTCTCCATAACACAACCTATACCAGTTCATCTCTCAAATGTTTCCTCATTCTTTCACCATATTTTTCCAATCTTCTAATTCCTGCATGTTTCCATAAAGTCGTTTTCTTGCCTTTTGAACAAATCCAACCATCTCCTTCAATCATGATCTTCATTGACAGAGTCCTAGACCCTACAACACCTTCATCCAACCTTCATTTCCCTTTTCCCATCATTCTCCCACCTTCAAACCTCTAAAAACCACTTTCAGCCTCCTCTTGTAGATCCTCTTGTAGAATCTTCTATAGATCCCCTGCAACCTCCTGTAGAAATTCCTACGAGGGATTTTTTGAAGTTTTATCACAATGGAAATCTCCAGAAGGGTACTAGGGACCTCTTAGGACCTCTCCACACCTTCCTCACCATCTGCAAAAGCCAACTCCATCTTCCTTGGCCACCAAACCTCTTCACAGTCACTACCAGTCAAACCATAAGCATAATAATTCCACATAAAAATACTCAAAAGTACAAAAAGATGATTCCCTCTCATTTGTCTTCAGAATTAGCTTGAATCAATGCAATTTACCTTTTTATTAGTCAATGGTAGTCATTTTAGTAGTTTCTATCTCTTTTCTTGCAAAATTAGGGTTTGTTAGGGTTTTCTAGGGTTTGCATTTCCTTTCAGTTTTCCTTCTCTTTCTACAAGTAGAATAGCCTCTATAGAGTTAGCTTTCTTCCATCACAGTAAAAGCTTCTTGAGAACTCATAGAATTTGGCTTAAGCTCCTAGCGAACTTGCACCAATTGATCAAGTGACAGCCTGCAATAAGAGCTAATACTTGTGCATACAACACCGTCACTTCCAAGTTTGTTACGAACTACCAGGTTGATAAAAGTAAAAAAGGAAGCCCCAGGAGTTGTAGCATTATTGCTGCAATACTGGAGCTCACCAGGCAGGCTCCATACTAAAGGTCATGAGTTCAAATCCCTCAGACTTACCCTGGAGTTGTATAGAGGGGTGGGCACAGCTCCTAGTGGTTATAGAGATAGCGGTCAGAATCAACCCCGTGTAACACGAGTCACAAGACTGCCCCTGTTGTCGATTCCACTGTAATAAAAAAAATACTTCAAAAATAAAAAATAAAATATTATAAAACAATTATGACAGCGTTGGCTTCCATTCCCTTTACATCCCCTAACTTTATTTATTCATACCAATGAGATCTGTCTTACACAATTACTGATCTATCCTGATGATAAGCCATGGTGGATGGCTCGAAACATTGCTGCAAACAATTATGGATGTGAAAACTATGGAAGAAAACTACACATAAAGATCGGGAATGACGAAATATTGTGAAGGTATGTACCTGAGTTTGAACGAAGTAGCGTCCGCGAGCTCATGGGGGCGTCACAGGAGGACATTATGTTGGAAGAGCAACCGTGCAAAAAATTCTACACACTGTGTTGTAGTGGCCAACCCTTCATCAAGATTCAATAGCATACTGCAAGGCATGTGATGTATGTCAGCGGACAGGAAGGCCATCATGGAGGGATGGAATTCCTTTGAATCCACAAATGATGTTGCAGCCTTTTGAAAAGTGGGTAATAGATTTTGTAGGACCTATTAAACCTCAAGGAAAGATAGGCATGAGATATATTATCAGTGTGACAGAGTATTTGACTCGTTGGGAAGAAGCACAGCCGGTGAAGGATTCCACGAGCACCATTGCCATGAAGTTTCTATTTGACCACATACTAATGCAATTTGGATGTCTGAAGATCTTGATGAGAGATCATGGTACACACTTCCTGAATGAGACGATCAACACACTAACAGAGGAATTTCAGATGTAGCATCAAAAGAGCACTCCTTATCACCCACAAGCTAACAGGACAGTGGAGGGGTTCAACAAACTACTTGAAAACGCGCTGACCAATGTATGAAATGTGCAACAAAGTGATTGGGACCTATGGATACCTGCAGTGTTATGGGCTTATCGGACGACATGCAAGAAGCTGACGAGACAGCCACCTTTTAGGCTTATCTATGGAGTGGAAGCCATAATGCCTATGGAATACATCATTCCTAGTCTGCGCATAGCAGTGCTCATAGGTATGACAGATCACAGAGCCCTCGAGGAGAGGCTCGCGCAGTTGGATGAGCTTGAAGAAGAATGAATTTTGGCTAGATTTCACCAGCAGGTCCAAAAGCAGCGTGAAAAGGCATGCCACTGCCGACACATCAAGCTGCACACATTCAAGGTAAACAATCTAGTTTTGTTGTATGATAGTAAGTTTGATAAATTCCCCAGAAAGCTTAGGATGCACTGGTTAGGGTCGTGTCTTATTAAGGAGATTACCGATGGAGGCATGGTACAGCTGGTTAAGCTTAACGGAGATCCCTTCCCAGGAAAAGTGAATGGCAATCGTTTGAAGCCATACATAGGTCGCCCGACCCTCTGACTAGCCGAGAAAAGCACAGTCTTAGTGCTCTAGGCAGCTGAAAGGAGGCACGGGACTATAAACTACTCTTCCTGGGAATTGCGCGATGTCAAGACTGTGCATAGTAATGAAGTGTCACAGGGTCCATGACAATGTAAAGACAGTTGCACTAGTGCGCAGGTCTACCAAAAAGTGACTGTTAGAGTCACTAGTCATGATTTGATGGTTGGTTTTAGGCCAAATGGAGCAGGCGACTGGAATTTAAGGCGAACTTTATGGTTAGATTCTTGGAAATCTGCTGCCAATTTAGCATTAATGGACCAAATGTGGGGGAACGATCGAATTCAAAATCGAAAGGAACTATAAATTACAAGTGGCTATCTATCAAACAACACTTGGCAATTTGAGAACTAAGTTGTTGTGTGCTCAAGTATTCATGAACCGAGACTTATTTGAGACTCTGAAAGCAAATTCATTGTTTGATCAACTAGACACTAAAGGAACTATGGAGTAGCACTATGTCAGCTCCCGAAGAAGCCATGGTCACAGGAGTAGTGACATCTGAGGAAGCAGCATAGGAAATTGTGGAAGTCGAAGCCTTAGAGAGAGTCAGAATAATCGTTGAGGTCCCTAAACCACCGTGAACACCGAGACCTAAGAAGGATAAGCAGCCCATCATCTCAGTGCACATCTCACCTAGAAATCGACTAAGGACCAAGCTCACATTGAAGAAAAAGGGGAATTCCATTAATTTGCAGGTCGGCGAGGAGGAATTTGAAGAAATCTTCATGGACGAGGAGGATGTAGAGATGGAAATTGAAACCTAAGGTGCAGACCTTATTAACTAGTTACATGAATATGTTCCTCTATGAAAGGGTAAATCCAAGGTGTCGAAGGACATAGATGAGAGCAAGAGCTCTCTAAAAACTCTACTGCTCCCAAACGATATTATTTTTGAGAGACCACACCTGGGGTGGGTCCCTGTGTTTAAATTTGAATATTGGAACCTTGCAGACCATAAGAAGTTCCCACGTTTAGCGACTACAGAGCTAATGCACCAGAAGATAGACATGATGGTTGGACTAATTGAATTGGAGCCATGAAAATGGATCATAGGTGTAGAGAAGGTTGGGTTACTAAACCTTCTCTGGGTACCACATTACCGCCAAGCCCTAATGACCCTCTTCGTCATCAGGCTGCTGCTCTGCTTGGTACATGAAGGGCGCTTGTGGTTGGAGGAGCCAATCCCCATCACAGACCATCTGATCACTAGATTACATGGCTACCTTACTTAGGATAGGACCCAACAAACATTTCAAAGGGAAAAGGTTGCAAGTTTTCCCTCGCAGAAGCAATGAAGAAGAAGTTCAAGCTGGAGAAGAGGAAGCAAGGGTATGCCATTTCCAGTATTAACAACCCTTCCATCAAGGTCGTGCCACAAATATTAGCAAGGAAGGTGATGTGGAAGTGCCACGTGGATGAGTTGCCTGCACCAATGGTTTCAATAGTGGCGTAATGCGTAGAAGGGGTCCAGTTCAACTCGGTAAACTATCTATGCAGTGAGTTCCTTGCAAATTGCTGTGAGGCACAGGAGTAGGGCAAATCGTTTCATTACACATGGATCCTATTGTCAATCATACTGGTGGCATGGGAGCTGCCCGAAGATAGCCAGTTCCCTTCGGTCACACTGGACGTTCCAGAGGTAGCAAAGTAGGCTTCGTTTTTGGCGACCAGGGATGCACAAAGGATAAAGGAGAGCAAGATATTTTGGATATTCATGGAGATGAATATTTGGATGGGGATCAATTGCAAGTCACGGTTATCACCCATAGTCTACAATAGTTTGTAGAGCTTTAAAAAGTTGAAATGATATTTCCACCATGTCTTCATTAGAGTGTGAAAGGACCCTACGAAGACGTGCGATGATTTAACGTACTTGGCGACTGATGACGTAATATTCGCAATCCTTGATTCTTGGACACCGAAGTGGCACACTCCAACTGGATCCATGGTGGAAATAGACAAGTCCGCCATGCAGTGCAAGAGGGAGGAGAAAAATCTTTGAATGGCATAGCAGGCGAAAAAGCATAGGAAAGAATAAGAAAAGGCTAAGGCCCAGGTTTTGTATGAAACTACGAAGTTGGCAGAACAGTAGCAAAAAACAGGACAAGAAGATCACGAAGGATAGAACTCAACTTCGCCCAAACTAGAGATAGACACAGAACAAGGTGGTGCAGAACCACAAACGGAGTCCACCCATCTCAAGCATCCATGACCATGTGAGCAGATAGTGCTGCGAACGAAGACCAAGGCATCCAAAATGTCCTTCGACCCAATCACCCTCACTAAGGGGGATTTGCATAATATCGGTGAAATGGTGAGGGATGCCACCACGAAGGCCCTCCAACAATTTGAGGAACAACAACAGCTGGTATTGGGGGCTCTTTGGAAGAGTTGCAGGAGTTGCAAGTTTGCACTCCACATGCTGGTGAAGTGTCCACCAACCTCACAGTCGGCACTTCAGCTGCCGAGGAAATGTTATGCACCAAGGTGACCAACATGATAATGTTACTAGATGGGGCACTTACTACAGAGAAAGAAGCTTATAGACCCATGGTAAGCAGTTTGAAAGGGGTATTGTTGATCGTGGTTGCGCTCCCTCAAGAGACACTCTACCTCCTACAGAATGGAGTCACCACAAAACTTCGGGCTAGGGAGAGTTGCGCTATACAGGTCATGAGCAAGCAGTGCATCAACATTGAGCAGTTGGCCCTGTAGAGCAATGAGGAAGTCGAGCAGAATTAGCAAATTATCAAGGTGATAGAGGAAGCCTCTCGAATGGTCCCAGAGTTGGACATTCAGGAAGAAGAACCAGTGGAGGTGTGTGTTCCCAAATTGGCCACAGAGGTGCGCGACGCTAAAGCAGACATGGCCAGGGTTCAACTGGAGCTAAACCTGCAGATCGCAGAACTACAGTTGAAGGCTCAACCTTCAACCCCACCAGAGGTTAAGGAATAATGTACCACTACGATTACAACAGCAGTCACAATAGTTGACAGTGAAGTGTCAAACTGCATGAAGTTGTTCAAATAGTCATTCAAGGTCCTAACCACCCCGTAGGAGGACCCGAATGTGGAGTGCCTAGAGACAAAGGATAAAAGGAACCGCGCAGACAAGTGTCCTTACACAAAGGCTTGCATGGATGCAATAGGCAAAGGTGCTCAAGGAATAGGTGGATGTCACTCGACACAAAGAAGAGGTCTTAAAATCGCACCTACAGCCATGGATCGATGGGGTGTATACAATTACGGGCTCCATTGAAGCAAATCTCCCGCAACTGCAAGAAACTCAAGAGAGGATTCAAGGCAGCAATTCAACAACAGCAGTCACCGAATAGCGTGTGGAGGAAGTCCAACAGGCAGCCACTTAGTGCGCTCCTAAATCTGTAGTGATCCAAATAGAGCTAAGAGGTCTTTGTGCTAAGATCTCCACACCTATTGAGTGACTCGAGGGCAAGTCATGATTTTTTTATTGGGGGCCTATTGGGCATGGATCCCCAAGGGAAGTTTTGCGCCTTAGAGCCCAGATTTTAGTCCAATTTTGTAATTCCATTGTAAAGACTCCGCATGTGGATGCAGTGCACATAATTGTTAAAGAGTCATACGGTTGTTTTCCCTTATTTTGATAATGTAATGTCAACTGTAGAAGATCTACCCATGGTCCACGAACCATGGAATTGTATAAATAGATCTAAGCTCTAAGTAGTTAGAATAATAATCAACAATGTCGAAGAAATGAAGATGTATGTGAGATAGCTCTCAAGTGTAAGTTTAAGTTTTGGGTGGTGGCATAGGTAAAGGCTCCGTAGCTGAGTGTGCAGAGGCCTAGTAGTCCACAGCTAAGTGTGTAGACCCCTGCACCTGAGTGTGCAGGGCGATTTGAGTCTGTAATCACTTGGAAGTATTAATAAATAGAATTCTTCTATCATTTTTGCGTAATTATGTCCTGTTTATGCATCTATTATATCAGGTATGAATTTCACTTCTAATGCTTATATGATGTGCAAATGTGTATAATTGTATTGGTTAAGTAAACACAAGTAAGAACATATGTTTACACAAAGCTAACCAAGATTTGTTAATAAGATAAGTAAGATACTTAGCCTAGTTTGGGAGATATCACAGTTCGTTGTCCTAGCAGCGTGAAAGGACTTTAGCCCCTAGTTAGGACTGCATGAAAGTCGATTGTAATAGATCGTAAAGGTATTGAAGGGTGGAATAGAGCATGAAGCGACCCACATGGAGGCAAGTATAGTTGGAATAAACCGATATCACAACAATCTCAAGGGTGCGGAAACTTGGTTCCAACATCCCCGCATATTGCTTCAAGTGAGACTTTAGTCCATGCTCTGCGGGCTAATGCCGAAAGGGCCAGTAGTGTCGAGATTTGTTTGGCTAACTAAAGCTGAACCTGGGCCGGGCCCCCTCAAGAGGAGTTTGGGGCACTCGCATGTTGCTATCATAAACCTGGAAATTATGGAATTTTTTGACTACAATTATTCAATCTTTAAACATGGATGGCCAAAAATAACCAATGTGCAATATATTTTGCGTAGTGGCATACCCAGACATATGATCATCGCACCATCCACAATGGAAACTATTTAGTGCTATTTCAGCCTCTTTATGAATTAAGCAACGTCAAAATAGAGAGTCAACACCGTAATGATAAAGAGTATCACCAACAATGTTATATTGTTGGGATTAATAGTGGATGCGATGACGATGAGTTCAAGATAACTCAAACCTAAAATTTTGGGTTTGAAGATATGTGATGATATCTCCATACCAAGGATCAGGCGTACTGATCAAAAAGAGAGATTCATCTGCAAGAGAATATTCTATCACTGTTTCTGTGTTAGTATAGGGAAAGCCACACAATACTTTAGTGAAAACTAATGATTTCTTTGATTTACATATTTCTAACTCCAAATCAAATTCCTGTAATATAACTATCCATTTGGAATATTTTTCCCCTAGTAATTGTTTAGTAAAGAATATACATCATAGGGTTGTAATCCAAAATGACAATTGTTTTCTGCAAGAGTATATAGTGACGAAAACTACAAACAACTTGAACGGCTACCAAAGCTAGTTTCTCCACATGTGCATACTTGATCACATTTTTAGTGAGGTTTCTACTTAGGTAATAGATCACATGTTCATTGTTAGATTCATCTTCCTAAATTAACACAATGCTAATGGCGAAATATAATGCAACTATCTATAGAAAGTAATCCCATAATCAAGTGGATGCAATAATGGTGATTGGTTCAACATGTATTTCAATGAATCGAAATATTTTTTAGCAAGATCATCCAAAATAAAACAAATTCCCTTTTTCAATAGTTGGGTAAAAACTTAGGTTAGTACGGCATAGTTATGGATGAATCTACGTAAAACACTTTCTTTCCCTTGCAAACTCTGGAGTTAGCGAAGATTAGAAGGAGCAAGAAAGTTTTAAATTGCCTCTACCTTAATAGGATCGACATGAATCCCTTCTTTCGAAACAAAAAATCCTAGTAGTCAATCGGATTGTATGAAAAAAATGCATCCATGCAGATTCAAACGAATATTGTAGTGCCTACGTCTAATGCAGATTGCTTTCAAATGCATTGAATGATCTTGTCATCTCATCGAATGAGCTTGTAGGTCATCTAGGTAGGGCTGGACAATATGTTTGATATCATGAAATGCATAAGGCATTTCTCTTTGAAAATTTGTGCCAACATTTTTCAAAGAAAATGGGAGGTTTCGATAAGAGAAATTTCCCCATTGACAGATGAATGCAATTTTATGTTGATCAACAAGGAGTATGTTTATTTGATTGTAACTGAAAAATCCATCCATGAAAGAGAAAATTTTGTTTCCAACACAATCATCAATAGTTTGATCGATATACGGGGTTGGACAAATTTCCTCTAGACAAGATTTGGTAATGTCCCTGTAATCAACACGTACTCTAATGGTTCTTTATTTTTAAATGACTGGGACAATACTGGAGACCCAATTAGTTAATGGAACATGGTAAATGAAACTTGCTTTTAATAGTTTTTCAATTTTGGCTTTTATAATAGCAGTTTTTCACGGATGGACTAGATGCAATATTTTCGTAACGAGTTTGGCATCTAGATAAGTCTTGATTTCATGCACTATAGTACTAGGATTGATTGCTCACATTTCGTTGTAAGACCAGGAAACAATGTGGCGGAGTTCTTGAAATAGGGCTTTATATGTTGAAATTTATTTCAAAGAACAAGAAGCACCCACATGAATATTTTCAGTAATCCCTAGTTCCACTGAGATGTTAATTGGTAGAGTTGTTGATATGTTTCCTAAATTATTTTCAAATTTAGAATAAAGGACATGGTGCATTTGGGATCATTGACAAACCCAGGTGAAAACACACACGAAAATTCATTCTCAATTTTGTTAAGGCAGGGTAAGAAAGATGAGTGATGATGATAATCATCCAATGGAATTTCATCCAAAGTCATTACCTCCATGATTCCTTCATCAGTTATAAACTTTCTAGAAAAAGGATCAAGTATTGATATTGGTTCTAAATGAGACAAATGAGAATAATCATCGATGATAGTATTCACTCGATATTTTTTAGATATTGCTAAGTTGGAGAAGGACTAAACTACCTAATAAGCCAATTCAAAAGAGCTAAGAGGCATCTCACTACCGTATAAGGTTAATTTTGACTCTAAAGGCACTTTACAAGGATCAGAAGACTCCAAAGTGCTTAATTTAATTATATTTACCTGGGCAATGTTAGGAGGAAAATTTGGTGGAGGGAACGTGAAATTTTCCATAATAGATGAGTCTTTAAGAATACCAACACCAACATCCTCATACAGAGTAGCTGATTCTCCAACAAATGAAATGCTACCAATAGAGCTATGGTTTGAAGTATAATAGGACAGTTGGTCTACTTTCATAATTTTTCCCTTACGAGGAATCGTGATCATTCGAAAAATGATGAGACGACTATAGACATGGCATAAGTCCAACTTAGGTGAAGTAAAAATTTATAATCAAGATTAGCGTTAATGAACTCAACTTCAGTCGCAACTGTTTTACCCTCTAATTCTATAGGCAGGTCATTCAAGATTCCATATGTTCGAAAACCTCTTCCATAAAATGCTTTAAAAGTCATGGGAGACTGATTGATTGTTGGATAACCTAAATCTTTCTAAAAATAAATAGACATAATTCATGTAGATTCTCCTTCGTTAATTACCATTCGAAAAACTCATCTACTTTTGACAAAAACTAGTATCTGGAATGCTAGTTGATGTGGGAGTCGTGGTAAATGATTTTCGAGACAAAAAATGGTTAAATTAGAGTCCTGGGGATCTACTGCTCCTACGGATGATAACAGTAATTTCTTTTGTGTAGGACAAGTCTACAACACTTCGAGAGCCGACATTGCTAAAGGTTACATAACAAAACCTTCAACAATGTTGTAATTCTGAGTAGCTCTAGCATGAGGATTAAAAGCTAACTTTTGAAGAACACCTTTAGGAGGTGGTCGAATTACCATATCAAGATTAGGTTTTTTAATGTGTAAAGGTTCATAAATAGGAGGAGTGGATGTGGAATTTTAACTAGGTAAACTGGAATCATCTACATCTACACTAGTAACTTTTGATCCATAGTCTTTAGATCTTGTATCTACCATAACTGGTGAATACATCATCATGATGCCCGCCAAGGTGGAAGAAGAAGTTGGGTTATGGGAAAATATCTTATTGTCTTGAGAAGGAAATGGATCCTTAAAAACAGTAAGAGTAGGTAAACCCTTAATGAATTTAGAAACTTTGACGCGATGAGGTCACTCCTTGGTATAATGATCATCATCACAGATCAAACAAGGATAGAGAGGTTTCTTCTTTTCATTAGATGGTTCGTTATTGTTTTATTTCTCCTTAGGTACAATGTTTTCTTTCATTTTACCTTTTCCTTTCTTTTTACCCCCGGATTGAGTTTTCTTGCCAATAGATGAATCTATGGCATTTATTTCAGAAGTAATTTCAAGAGAAGAATGTTCTTCGAGTGAATCTAGTAAAGCCAAAATCTAAGTCTTCTTAGAATGTTTCTTTTTAGTCTTAGATTGTTGGCTTACAGAATCAATCACACCATTAGCGGCATGTGATCCTATAAGGATTGGGTTGGTTTGACCTAGATGAGGTAGATCTGGAATTTTTTCATACAAAGTGCTAGGTTGAGTATAAACGAGATCTAAGTATTGGGCATGAGAGATAACTTGTTCTTTAGTTACAATGCCACACTTGGCAACATCTTCAGTAATCATCGACAAAAGTGATTTAATGAACCATTCTACCAAAATCAGATCTAGGATATAAACTTTAACTAAACAACGTCTTCACCTCCATTCATTAATATGCTCAGAAAGATAGGTTGATGTTTACTATTTTAGAGAAGTTAAAAGTTCAGTACCATAATCATATTAGATGGGTAACTAAAAATGCATGAAAAAAGCAGTGGCTAAGGTGTTGAAAGTGCTTAAAGAAACTCATGGTAATTCAACACACCACCTAGTTGCCAAACTAGTTAAGTTCCATTGTAAAATGTGTAACCTAATGGGATCATTGATTAGCAAGTTTGATGTGCACCAAAGATGATAAGTCATAACATTATTTGATGGGTCCTCTCCCAATTTACCTTCAAATTTTGGAATGTCACTGGGTAACTTTGTAGGGATTTCTAGCTAAAATGGTAGATAAAAAATAGAATCATTTGTTAATTGAGATAGATATGGTAAATCCAAAGTTGAAATAAATTGTAACTAACTGTTAGGATCTCGCTGCAGGTATTGATAACCTTGAGGGACGAAACCTGTTCCTAGAGGAGGATACCTAAGATATCCTGGAATAGCCTGAGTAGTTGGAATTTTCATACCTCTTGGATATCCAAGATGAGCCATATCAAATTGCGGTTGAAATGGTACTTGAAAAGTATGACCGAGGTATGGTTGATTCTAGAAAGGACAACCCTGACGTATTTGACCCTGGACAAACTATCCCTAGAAGGATTGACTCTGCAAAGGTTGACCTTGGAATAATTGACTTTGAAAAGGTTGGTCTTGTAAAGGTTAGCCTTGAAAACATTAACTCTGGGGTTGACCTTGAAAAGCCTACCGTTGAAATGGTGTTTACATAGATGATATACTAGGCTACACCATAGGTATTTATGGTATAGACTGAATCATAGAAATAGTTTGATAAGTAGATACCTAATGAATAGTTTGAGTAGTTGGATACACCATTACATCAAAATTAATTGGAATAGTTACTTGTGATACTCCTGGGATAGGAATTTTTGGTGTACTCAAAACTAGATTTTGAACAAATGTTTCGATATCAAACTAGACCGGAGTTTGTGGAGTACTCAGGATAGGATTTTGGAGTGGTTTTTGAACAAGTGTTGATGGATTACCCTGAACAGGTTTTTGGACTTCTATAAGAATACCTTCAAAAAGAATTTGTTGAATAGCTTGTCCAATAGGTTGAACAGGTAGATATATTGGCACTTGAGGAGAAACTGGCAATGGTTGTTGATTATACGAAGGAGTCCAGATTGCATTCGTCCTAGGAAACTAAGCACCAACAATGAGTTGAGATACAACAGGTTGACCTCTTCATCTAAAATAATTTCTTCAATGCTAATAAGACAAGGAGGTAGACTGTCGGTTATAAGCAGTTTTACTCGTAGTGAAGGTGGTGGACCAGGAGTAGGGGCTAAAGCAGCTAAAGGTGATTCATGTGTGGAAACATCAAACTCAACTTATTCGATATCTAGTTCAATCAATTGTGAGTATGAAGTCTCTCCAGTATTTGGTTTGGTTCGAATAAGTTCAATAATTATTGGATCATTTACTTTTGAGTGTGATTCTAGTGTTTGAGGTTGATCAAATTTAGATTTTGTTACTTTAGGTCCTAAAATAGAAGATGTTCTTGGTTAATTCACTTCAGTTCCTATTACATCATATTCTATTATAGTATAAATTTTGGGTTCATCTGTAAAGCTAGATCCTTTTGATTTTGATTTTTACGCCGTAAGGCGTTTCCCTTTGAGATTAACTTCTCTGTATGCCACTATGTAATGCCTTGAGCCGTTGATTCATTGTGTTAGACGATTAAAAGAATCTCTTCCGTCGGATCATTATAGGCGATTGCGCATTGTAAGTTGGATCATTATATGCTGGAAGTTAGTTATTCCTATATGCCACTATGTAATGTTACCGATTCATTATCCTCGCAGCGCATCACATCTGGCAAGCATGCACTCATCAGGTTACCTGTATTCCCATGTTTATAATGGCGAATAGGTATAAGGAAATGTTACCCTGCATGATATCCAGGGCAACCACAGTCGATGTAATATCGAGCGGAATGGGCGGGACAAGGAACGATGCACTGCAACTGGTAAGCTTCTAGGATTATTGTGGGGTATTTTTTACATTCTGATTACTAAGATGTAGTTTTCTTTGACTTGTAGATGTATGCAGAATTGCAAGTGCTTTCACAGTTGGTTCCTGCTCGAGAGGTTTACTTTCTTTGATTCTGCAAACAGCACGCTGAGGAATGGGCAGTGGTGGATGTATCTATTGATGGCCTTCGAGATAATTCACCTGCGGGATTTATGAAATGCAAGAGGTTTCCTTCTGGTTGTTTGATTCAGTACATGCCCAACAGGTATTCCAAGGTTGTGGCCGAATCCTATATCGTTGATAATGGGGAATAGGAATTATCAGGCGGGTACAATAACCAATTAATCTCAGATGTAATGTATATGTGTTTGATGAAATATCAGGTGACATGGGTAGAGCATGCGGAGTATGATGATCGTGGAGTGCACAGGCTTTACTGTTCTCTGTTAAATTCCGGGATGGATTTTGGAGCACAGCGCTGGCTGGTAACTTTAAAATGTCAGTGTGAGTGCCTTGATATTCTCATAGCAACAACGAACATTTCAGCAAGAGATCCCACGGGTGAGAACCACAGTGATGCCCTTTTCTTTTCTTTTTTATCGCACAGAGAACAACTAGATGTAGAAAATATATCAGGGCGGTTATCTAAAAAAATTTTAGGATCTTGATGATGGGTAAATTTAGGTTCTTGATGATGGTTGGAGTAAGCTTTTATGAGTGGAGTAAGATTTTTTATTTTTTTATGATAAGTGAAGTGTTTCTTAACAGTTTTGGCCAATCTAAGTTTTTACTAAATTTGAAAACACAATTGTTTTCCTAAAATTCATCTTACGAAACTAATTATGAGGAATGCATTCATCTGCATAGCCATACCGACTCCAAATGGGTGTCGCAACATGTTGAAACTTGTGCAACACATGACGGACAGTTTTTGTGCTCTCTGGTAACATTGATGACAATGTTCGTGTTATGACAAGAAAGAGCGTCGATGACCCTAGAGAGCCACCTGGTGTCGTGCTGAGCGCAGCCACATCAGTGTGGCTTCCTATTTCTCCGCAAAGATTATTTGATTTCTTGAGGGATGAGAGACTCAGAAGCGAGGTAAGGAATAACTGGACTCAATAATTCATAGCATGGCATTGTTCTTTCTATTTCGTTTCATCCACAGCCGGTACTCTCTACTGACCACTGATAAAAATAAAAACTGGAACAGTGGGATATACTGTCAAATGGAGGTCCAATGCAAGAAATGGCTCACATTCCGAAAGGACAAGATCCTGGCAACTATGTTTCTCTTCTAAGAGCAAGCATATGTTCCTTCTCTTTTTCTTCGAAATGCTTCTTGGAGAATAATTCCTCTCATGAAACCCTAACCTTAACTGTCAATGTTTTCGATTTTAGGCCATGAATTCCAACGAAAGTAGCAGCATGTTTATCCTAAAATAGACTTGCACAGATGCATCAGGGTCTCTTGTAGTTTATGCTCCAGTGGACATCCCAGTCATGCATGTAGTTATGAGTGGGGGTGATCCAGCTTATGTTTCCCTCTTACCCTCTAGCTTTGCCATTCTTCCAAACGGACCAGAATGCAGGCCCCTTGCACTAAACCCTACTGGAAAGGGCGTTGGAGTCAACAGCCTGCATGTGGGAGGATCACTTTTAACAGTTGCATTCTAGATATTAGTCAACAGCTTACCAACAGCCAAACTCACAGTAGAATCAGTGAATACAGTGAACAACCTCATATCCTGTACTGTGCAGAAAATCAAGGTAGCTCTGCACTGTGAAGATGCTTGACATAAATCTCTCCCTATTAATCCTCACTATCTAGTTTTTTTGTGTCCCCATAAGCTTTTTTGTTTTTGTTTGGTCCATGCCAATCAATGTTTAACATGCAAGGTAAGGGGAGTTGGCATTGGCACTAGGCAGTTATGAGGGGATCTCAACACCAATTTGCTCGCATTGAACTAGGTGTTGATTTTTCCCTCACAGTAACAGCCACAGCCACCTCCTCATGCCTGCTTTCACCTTTGTCCTAGGATGGACAGCGATGGGATTACTAAGATCACATGATATATGTAACTAAAAAAAATTCATGAAGGATGCGTAGTGGAGTCAAGAACACACCACATATATCCTTGCCAAGTGGTAAACAAAACTGAAACCAGCCAGACAAAGCTTCTTTCCTTGGCAATGCAATCATCAAACAAACATGATGTTTGCACAAGCTTTACCACCATGCAAGGGTATTGGTTGGGGTATTGACTCCCCGCAAAATATTAATTGTTTACTACTCTCATCTTTCAGTTAAACTCAATCATCCATTCATGTACATGATATGACATGACGACATTGATATTATTTAGCTTAATTGCAGGTTTTGGATGATAGGCTTTTGCATTTTTGTTCATTTATCAGGGTAGGTATGTTGTGTCTTTTGCTTGTTTAAATTCTGTTTATAATTCATTTCCTTTGTGCATAAGTTTGTGCATTAATGTGGTGTGGCAAAGGTTAATGCCTGTAAGAATTGACAGTGTTACTCAAATTTTTTTGGTTTCGTACATAAAAATCAAGCAGGTTTTGTTTTGAAAGCCCTTTTTTTCACTGCAATAAAAAAGTTGGTATAGACATTTTAGCTTTTAACTACGTGTTGTCAATTACATATTTGAATTCAAGCAGAATAGTGAATGTGTCAAGCATGTTATATCAGATAATACAAAACATTGACAATGATAATGAATATTTTCATGTTTTCATATAACATATCTGGAGTAAGATAACAACGTGATTGCTTTCTTTTGCTACAGTGCATTGAGCCTTATTGTTGAATGTGTCGAGCATTTCATTTTTCCGACTTCCAGTGATCTGGTTACTATCTAATGTAGTTCATCAACATTTTTCGATAAGCACCATGCTGATTGGTAGCACCATGTTGATTGGTTTTCTTTGAAATAAATAGCCACCCAGAAGGTGGCCCGACCTTTTATAAAAAATCAACAATTCCAACTTCATAAGTCTATGTCAGATTGTTCTTGAATTAGTGAATTATCTTGGTTTCCTAGGGTTTGTGGTTGTTCTTAGGTTAAGATCCATGTTTTATTTCCATTTTAGTTTGTCTCAGAGTATATGTCAGCTTTGATTTCCTATTTTCCTTGTTCTTCGGCTTTGATTTCCTATTTTCCTTGTTCTTCAAATTTGTTTTTGAGGGTTTAGTATGGGAAAATCTCCATTTTATGTAAGGCGGTGTGATCGCGATTGCATTGCCTAAAAGTGGTTTTTTTTAAAGAGATTGATAGTAATTTTTTGTTGTGGCTTTGGATTTTCTGTTTTGATGTTTGGGCTTTGGTCTTATGCTTTCGTTCTTGCTCTCTGTGCTATAGATCGCTCTTTTCCTTGAATCATGGCTCGTATGAAGCAGCATGACAACCCAGTGAGTTGTTCATCAACATTGAATGATAAGCTGTTGATCGATAATCTAACATATTTATTCTCGCCCTAACTTATTTATTCTCGGCCCCCACTAACTTAGTGAGAATACCTATTATCTCAGTATTAGTGGAATTGGTCCCAGGCTCCCTAAGGAAGTGAGGTCCCTGAATGCTTCATCAAGAGGCTATTTCTATCTATATCTGATAAGACTGGCCCTCCCACTCATTATCTTTGCTTTCAAACCTTACCCAGCACGGAAATCTACCGGACAAAAGACTCCAAGGAAGCAGCTCGCAACAAAGGTAACAACTTTCCTATATTTCTTCTGTTGCATCTTTGGTGGAGTTAATTGAGGCGTGTTGTTTTTATTGTGGCATTTTATTCTGAAGCTCCTTTTTTAAATTAGGTTGCTCGTAAATTTTCTCCCACGACCGGAGGTGTGAAGAAGCCTCATAGATATCATCCAGGAACAATTGCTCTTTGTTATGTACACGCAATTTAAATTTTCTTCGGATTCTATCGATATGTTTACAATGTTTTCTTTATAGTATATGTGTCTTATTGCAAATTATTTAATCGAGTATCAGAAGAGCATGGAGTTGCTAATTTGGAAGCTGCCATTTCAAAGGCTTGTGAGGAAAACTTCCCAAGACTTCAAGGTAACTTGTCACCTTTCTCGTTAAAACGTTAGCTTAATTGGTGACCCATTTAAATGAATTGCTTGGTACTTGTCCAATTATTTTGCTTTATTTTGTTCAGACAGATCTGCGATTCCAGAGTTATGTTGTCTTGGCACTTCAGGAGGCTGCAGAGGCCTATCTTGTCAGTCAGTTTGAAGATACTAACCTCTGCACCATACATGCGAAGAGGGTGACCATCGTGCTGAAAGACATTCAACTTGCAAGGCGTATCCGTGGGGAAAGGGCCTAGGCCTGTTTTCACGGTGATGATTTGTAAAGGTCGGATTTTTCTGGGGGAGAATTCTATAGCATGTACATATATTTGATGAAGGAAGCTTTTTGTAGAAACACATAGTAGATTGCAGGATTCTGTAATGTCATATAATTGAAGTTTACATTGACTACAGTGGATTTTGTGGATTTATGACTTCTAATTGAATGAGTCGACTCAAGATAATTGTAGTTGCTTATTAATATGGAACTTTTTTCCATTCGAAGCCATGTTTTTTGAACCCATATTGCATGTTGATGCTTGTTAAGCTCTTCATTATTATATGGTATAATTATTGTTTATCAATGTTTTGGAACCCATACTGCATGTTGATGCTTGTTAAGCTCTTCATTATTATTCAGTATAATTATTGTTCATCAATGTTGAAGCGCTATATGTGTCTTCATGTATAAATTTAATTTGTTTTTCGGTAGACCACATTCTTCGTGATTTATATTCTACATTTTCTATTACTTTACACTGATAATATTCTGTACTTTCTATTACTTTTCACTGATAATCGACCGCAATACAAGATGTTGTATGATGATGTCTTTTATCAATGTTAAAGTGCTATATGTGTCTTCATGTATAAAACTGGCTGTTGAAAAATAATTTATCCTCTCTGCAAGAGAGGCCTATTTTATCTTGTCTACAAGAGAGAGGGTTGTACATTTGCCAAAATTCTTTGGAGTGGAACTTGTTTATATGTTTTTTAATAATTGACTTTGAAGTTTACGAATAGTTGGATGGATTTTATTTGCTAGGTTGAAGCGATTATTCTACAAATCCACTACGGTTGTGAGCAATGAGTATTTATAATTATGTTATTAAATATTTGGATGGATTTTTTCAGCAAGGCTGAATCTACCATTTTGTAATGCACAATAGTCTTGCGATGTGTTAGCAAAAATATGTTCTTGAATATTTGCATGGATTTTATCTACCTGACTGTTTATCTGTCGGACTGAAGTGAGTGATTATGGAATGTTTAGTGGTTGTATCAATTTCTATCAAGCTTTGATTCTGCCATTTTTTTGTTACCAAATTTTGAAATATTTACATATTGCATACCTTGTTTTCACTAAAACAATTTGAAGGAGAATACCAATCATTCTCTCTATTGTTGGAAAAATAAAATAGCTTAATATTGAAACTTATCTTATTTTTACTGTGTTAAATTTGGACTTGCCTCCATCCACTTTCTTAGTTGGGAACCTAAAAATTACTGTGCATAATATCTTTCATGGAGATATCGAACCAGAAAACCTTCTGGTTGGTAGCGATGGAACAGTTAATATTTTTGACTTCAGATTTAGCAGGATGTTTGAGGTAAGAAAGTTTCTCTCTAAGTGTACCTTCCTTTCTGATAGTGAATGTGTTCTAAACATGAACTCTCAAACTACACCATTTCATAGTTATAGACAATTACAAATGCCTACTGTTGACTATTGTTAGGTGAGTATTTTTTATTAAATGTTAACGTTGGACAATGAGGATTCAATTACTAGGAGGAAATGTTTTACAAAATCAAATGTTCCTTTGGATGTATACATGGAAGCAATGATGAGCTTCGAAGGTCTCCTGGTACTCCTGTTTTTACTGCACCAGAATGTTGCCTAGGTAGAGTGCTCGAAACTTTGCTAGTTATACAAATATCGTCTGCTCAAGATTTGGACAACCATTGCTGCTAATTTGTACTGTATTCATATCTTCGATGATATATTGTCCATCTTGTTTGTTGTCAGATTACATTCTTATACTCGACAAATATTATATTTTCAATTAATGCTTGTTCTCTTGTAAATAAAATCCTGTTCAATGAAATGAAAGAGCAGAGCAAAGGAAGAAAGGGTGACATGTTAAAGGACAGATACTTCAGTTGTCAAAATAGGCCTGACAATTTTTGTTGCTTGTTTTCAATAGGCTTGACATATCATGGTAAAATTGATGATGTGTGGGCATTGGGTGTGACACTATACTATATGGTGTTAGGTTCTTATCCCTTCATTGGTGACTCCTTGCAAGGCACATATGACAAGGTAAATGAATCTCTGCTGCGTTTCACTTTTCAAATAGGACGGATGGAGGGAAATACTTATTTTGTTGTTATTGATGGTGGTTAGATTGTTCATGATCCACTTGTACTTCCAAAGGATATGAATCCAGCAATTGAAAACTTACTCGAAGGTCTTCTTTGCAAGGGTAAGTGACTTTTCTCAATTGAATGTTTTACAGAGCATATTTTAATTTTAAGAGTTGCATTGTTGCAAATTTTGAAATTCACCATAATAATCAAGCTGCCACTATTGGATTTCACAGATCCGAAGAAAAGGATGAACTTAGAGGTTGTTACAAGGCATCCATGGGTTATGAAGGATTTCACATCAATTGTGCAAGTTTTCGGGAAATATGAACAGGGTAGCTCCAGACATCATTCTGATCATCATGAGCAAAATGTAGCTTCCTCTGAAGCATTGTCAAAATCAGTTTAACAGGGATGGTTATGGTTTTTATTATTACATATTTCATGGTTGCTTAGTCATGGAAGAGATGTTGTGGTTCTTCAGAATAGGGGGTTCCTTTGCTCATTGTATTTATATTGAGTTGCTCTATGATGCTTGTACATTGTATTTTCCTGTATGAATTTAGATATTCAGCGGCATGCTTTAGTTGGACGTCCTTCTAATGCAATTGGGACATCAAAGGAATATTATTTGACAGTTCTAACCATGCAAATAATAATCAAGAATCACATGATATGGTGGCTAATGTTCAAACTTCAAACTTTCAAAGCACTTCATTGTCAAGAGCCTGGGGGAATTCTTCAAGATATCGGTGTGTCAGTTGCAGATTATGTGCTGGTAAGGTTGCAGCAAGCAAGTTTAGCATCGTTGTTGTAGAATATGTGCTGGTAAGATGTAGTAATCAAATTCACCATACTAGGAAGTCCCTGGTGTAATTCACAATAAAATAATATTGCAATTTGTGCATCCTCCTTGTAAAGGGATGTGAGGCAGAGGGTTTTAAGCACCTTGTGCATGTAATAACTCTATTTATGATAGCTTATTTTTTACGGCTTTGTGCAACCTGTTTTCAAGCTAGGTTGGTTTCTAGTCCAAATATCTGCAGAGATCTTGGCCATTTCAAATTGATATAGAATTGGTAAAGTTAGTTTTCTTGTAGTGGAATATTATAAAGACCTTTCCTTTTATGGTTGTGGTACACAACTTGACGAGTGTAACAATAGAAAAGCAAGCTAATTGTGTGGCCAGGTTTTGATGGTAGTGATGGAACTGTCCCTGAATAAAATGGTTATATGGGGCTTCATATTTGGATTGTGATTTTTATTCTTATCTATTGATGATGCATCTATATATTCCCAAACGAAACCCAATAGATTTGTTGCTGATTTCTTGGAGCTGAGGGTTTCTATAACAAGATTATTGGTACCAGAAAGCCACCAAAGATGCGAGTTTGAATGGAGGATTTTGGGAAATCTCTAAACTGATTTTTTCTACTCATTTGCTACATGGTTGAGTTTTATCAAGAAACCAGTCAGTGCTTATACCAATCCATTGAACTGATAAGAAGGCATTAGAGTGTTGGTATTAAATGGCTGATTGAACTGTGGAACCTTGCTTGCAGATTGAGTTTGATTCCTTTTATATTGGCCTCTATTATTTAGTTATTGTGCAAGAAGCACTGGTAAGGAATTAATGCTTTAATTTATGCAGTGATGTATGAATAGCCATTTCATGTTTTTGCTTGAAATTGCAATATCCATCTTTGTCTGAGCTTCTAATTTTAAGCTTTTGCAACTAGGGTTAAAGTTTAGCAGTGAAGATGGTTGTATGTTAAGGAAACCACTAAAGTTAAATTTCTTGAGCCATGAATAAGCAATTGGAGCCATGTGCAAATCCCTGGGTGATTTTGACAGAAAAGTATGTGCTGTCACGACAGCTTAACCAAATGAAAGTCCTCGTGTTCAGTTGTTTGCCCCTCAAGGGCCACTTTAATTGTTCAAGTGGGTTGCTTCTTGTGTCTGATTCCTAGGCATTGTAATGTTTCTATCTGAGCTTTAGAAGGAAGCGATTTCAAAGAAAAATTGCAATTATTCTAGAACATGGAACTCAGATAGTGAAGATTGCAGCTGAAGAGAGTTGAATGGGGAGATGCTGGAAATTTCGGGTATTGTACAAACTTGAAATGGTAACTCATAAGTCAAACTGAAATCTATATTACAGTTTTTGTATTCATTATGTATTCAACACCAACTGTTTTTCAATTTTTAATTACACAATTTTTTTCATGTTTAACTTGCAACTAGATTGAGATGTTATGTTGTACAAGGAAAGGAGACTTGGCATAAATGGCAGTTGCCTGTAATATTAGTTTTGAATGTGCTAGATTGTTGACACTTAAAATAATATTTCTTACACTTGGTGTGCATTTGGTTTTGATAATGTCCATCGATATTTTGTTCCAGTTTTTTGGTGGCTTGTAAGTTCAATGCATTATATCTTTATTTGTGATGTTTTTCGAAATTTTCATTTTATCATTAAATTATTTCTATTCAGTTGTTGAGGATTTGGTAAATTAATATCTAACATTAAGAAAAATAAGATTCACAAATCATTTTTGTGAGTAGCTGGAAAGGCATGACCCCTTTGAAAGTTGCAAGAGTAGGCACGTAGGCACAAGAAGAAGATCTAGAGCTGATGTTTGAGACATTTCTGAAGCACTGAAGACAGATAATGAAATTGGCATGCTTGCAACATTTAAAGTTGATAGATTTGGGGATTCTTTCCAATTCTTTGGATTAGAATGCCGACAACCATTTTCTAAGAATTTTCTATCCCCAGGCATTTTCTTGTTTAGTCCATAGTTTATGTTTTAATTTCCTAAATATACAATGAAATATTAAAAAAATAAGTAAGCCAAATCCCCTTCAATCAATGTTCTAAAAAGGTGTGTGCATTGTGAGTCATCTCCCATGCTCCAGTGTTTATGTTATTGAAGAAACATAGAATGACTAAATGTTGGACCAATTGTTTCAGTTACTAGGCTTTTCTATCCGTTGAAATTCCTGCAATTACAGTCTTTTGACACAGAGGCTTCCCTTTTGTATGGACTTGATCAAAGGCACTCTCCTTGGATGTGACATGCTTGAAATTAAAATCTTGAATTGAGTCAACTTCTACCTTGCTTAACATGACAAAGCTTTCCATCCCCAAAGCTATGATATTTTTGTCCCTTTTCTTCACGAAGTGTTTGCCTGTTGTGAACACAACCTCTACATGTAGATTTCTCTCTGTAGTTTGGTTAACAAAAAACAATTTTGTACTTAGACCAGGAATGTAAAAAAGTGTTTTTGAACATAAACTTTACCAGTTAGATGTAGTGTTAAAGACCACCACAATAAATGTCAAAGAAATTTGTAATGGTAATTAAATATATCTTGCTTGCGTTAATAGAGAACGATTTTCATGGGCGCATTTTTAAAGAACATATCATTAGCCTAGTGTTAATGCATTTAAAAGATCGTATTACAATTCTGTTTCAATTTCCTTTATGTTTTCTCTTCTTTTTTTTCTGTTTCAATTTCCAGTTTTTAAAGTTGAAATGAGCTCTAATCTACAATGCTATGTATTGATAAACACGATAAGACCTTTATCTCTGACAAAGCTTTTTCTAAATTAATAGATTGCTAGCATTTGTTATCTATAATTTTCACAACAAAATCTGTGAGCATTCAAGTTGTCTGTAAATTTCAGATATCAGTGAGAAGAAGCAAGAATTGAAGCTTTGGTAAATCTCAAGACTTCCAAATCTGAAGCTACAACCAAAAATCTTAAGGTATAAGGAGTGTGCCTATAAAAATTGGTGCACATTTAGAAAAAGTGAATAGACATGTTGATACTTAGGTCATTGACCTAATGCACACACTATATGGATAATGGATTTCTGCACTTTATGCCTTACGGCGTTTCCTTTGCAACATCTGGTGCAAATGCTAGTTTAGTTTTAATTCTCTCTAGATAACTTAGCATATATTCAAGGGGTTGACCTAGAATTCTACGTGATTGTCTTGGTAATTTAGCCACAATGAATTATTAAAATACTAATTCACATAATATCCAAATTACACCTAAAGTATCCAAAAAAAGTGAAAACAAACAATGTAACACATGTTAACAAATCTAGGGATTCAAACCATACAAACTAACTTCTCACACAAATAAATATTTACTAATTGGTGATCAAATCCAATGTCGTAGAGATCAAAGTGAATTTTTTTATAGATATGAGTGATTGGAACCAGTTACACTGATAACCTACTTAATGAATTGATCTGGGGTAAGTAACTTTACTTATGCTATCTCGAGCGAAGATAACCCTCCAAGAATTCTAAGTGAGTCTAGCCAACATCTGTTCCAGGTACAACATGACCTTCCCTCTATCATCACCTCAGGTAATAATCCTAGGATTATATTCACTAAGGTTACCATCTACAACAATTCTACCTGGGGTAACAGTCATAAATTGGACGTACATGCAAGGGCAGAGTAACAAAGCTCAATCCCCTCAAAAGCTCCTCTACATGGTTAATTGGAGGTTTACTTTCAAGTGAACCCAAGTACCTTTCAACACCATTTTAATACACAAAAATCATGTTATCCTAGCCAATGAAGTGGGCATGATCACTTCACCAGGTCTAACATGATATTTTTCTTAACTCATGTGTTAGAAGAGATTCTCTCAGTAAAACTAAAATAATTGGATTTCTCTCCCTATCGCAAGATTATATTCTTTGTCTGTAGATTTGGAATGTTTAGTTCCTTCCCTATTCGAGAGCCCTACAACTTAAGCTACTGTAGGTGGTAAGAGCCATAAAAAATGTAAAACTCTAATTGATTTTAATTAACGATGTGTTATTAAGTTGTTATTTACTCAATAGGTAATGATAGTGAAACTTGTGATATTATGACTCGACTCGAAATTCGAATTCAATCTAACATGCAATTTGTAATCTAATGTTCAATGAAATCATAAATGCGATAAGGTGATATTTTATTTGATTTTACTTTCAAATGAAATGAAAAAAGTCAAAACTTCGCTTCAAATTCTTTTCACAAGAAAGTCAATTTCACTTTGATGCAATCCAAATGCAGAAATAAACTAAGATTTCAAATTTGCCTAAAGAACAAACAAACTCAAAACGTCATTTATCATTAATCACTTCAAATATTCAAAACACACAAGAATCAATCAAGAGTTTGGAAAAATGAAATTTTCCTAATGAATTATATAACTTAATGATGTCAAAAATGCAATTATGAAAGACTTTAAAAATGAAAAGAAATTATGTCCCTTTTATCATTCAGCAATGGCAACGATTCTTCACAAAAACACTAATTTCTAAGAAACCATAATTTGGAATTAAACAAAAATTCCAGCACAAAAAGGAAGATTGGGTAATTTATCTAGTGTATTTGATAGAAAAAGATGGAAAATAGTGATCTTAAGCACAACCTGTCTCTTCTTAACCAATCAGCAAACAAGCTAGAAAAAACCCTAATCAATTTTCCAAAAGGGATTGATTCCCAAAAAGACTTCACAAAGCACTAAAGCTAGTTCAAAAAAGATATTGGACAATTCAAACAAATATGATGACACCTTTAGAAACCAAAATTCAGAGTATGGGCAAGAGAACCTAATTTTTCAAAAAAAATAGGAACTATGCACATGAGTAGTGTAAACCAGTGTGCATGTGAAAATTTCTTAATGAAACATTGCACAAATCTACGCTCTATGTATGAACAAAAAATACAAAGATCTTGGAAATCCAAGAAAAAATAAAAGAAGATTTCAAAGAAACCAAAGGATCTGAAGGGTCATAAATTTTCTAACACTTGGGTCCAGTTAAACAAAAAAATCGGAAGGAAAAACCAAGAAAAGAGAAGAGAAAAATAGTGTTCCCTAGTACGGTCGCCAATTTGTTAGGCAAATATATCCCTCTTGCTAACAAGAGAGATCTCCCTATATCCTAAAGGATACTAGAAACAAATAGAAAATTGAATAGCTCTTTTACTAAGATTGCTTCGTTTGAATTTTAAATACAAGAGAAGGAGAATAAGCCTCTTAACTATTTGTGAAATGATTGATGAAGACCATTTCTCTGTATCGATATAGATTCTCAATGCTCAAAAAGACCTGAAATTATAGGTATAAGAAGTATCAAAGGAATATGCAACGTAACATTTCAAACAAGCCTAATATAATGATCAAGGAGATCAGAAATTGAAATCATCCTAATGAATATCAAAATAGACATAAATCATTCATCATTTCAGTGAGACACTACAATGGAAAAAAGGATTGATTCTTATTAATTCAAGGATAAAAAAGAACCTTACAAACTCTTGCTTGATGTCATGAGGTTCTTCCCAAATGCCTCCAACCCTCTCCTTGGATGATAAGCCTCCAAATCTCAATCTAATAGCATAATTCTATCTTCTCTGACCTCCTCAATCCCTCTAACTTGTTATCAATTGATAGACCAAGAGGAAGAAGTTTCAAATGCAAAAGAGAAGGATGTGATCCTATAATTGATGGATTAGGGTTTCTTGATGAAAGGGAATTAACTCCATGATCTGAGGGGTATGGCTTGAGTAGATATGACCTCCGAATATTTCTGTTGGGATATATTCTACCAACTATGCTTCTGGAATTCACATTTTATTTTTACCTTTCTTTGAGTTGACTACGCAGTCTATAATGGAAGGTAGAGCATAATTATATGTAGATTTCAAAGGTAGAAACTACATAAGCATGGAAACTAACTACGAAAAGTGTGCAGGTCATACTTAACAATTTATAAAATCCATTTACCCCAAAATTCCCATCTCCTTCAAAGTTTTTTTATTTTTTGACCTCTAAGGGAGTGTAATGGAACATTTTTATGGATGGTGGGATATCCCTTTTACCAGTTAAGTGTCATAGTGACAAAATGACATGTAACAAGTGTTCATTTTCCAATCCAATCTCTCTTGTTAAGTTAGAGAAAGAAGACTTTTTTTTACTCCATCCTCCTTTTGGTTTCTTAAAACTCTTTTTGGATGTATTCAATACCTCTATTTCAATAAAATAGTTCTAGTGACAAATTTTAATCAATTCCGACCCTGGGATATTATGTTAAACTCTTTTAAAATTTTATTCATTTAGAATTTACCATTTTTCATGTTCTGACATGTGGCACCCATGTGGTCTCCATGTGCCATTGTACTCTTGTAATGCTTAGCAAAGTCTCTTGAAGACTCAAGAACACATGTCAATGTGGCTTATTCCATATGATGTCTTTATTCATACCTTGCAATTATGGTTTTTTTGTAACTATACATACATACATACATACATATATATATATATATATATATATATATATATATATATATAATATATATATATATATGTATGTATGTATGTATGTATGTATGTATGTATGTATGTATGTATGTATGTATGTATGTATGTATGTATGTATGTATGTATGTATGTATGTATGTATGAACTACGTGTATTAATTTAACTTCATTGAATAGTCTCATCATATACCTATGATTTCTCATGGTCCAATCACTCACATTATGTTGTAGTTTATATAGTGCATATATATGTGTGTGATTCATGTGTAACGCATTATTTATGACCTACCAAAAACTCATGAATCACGATCCCGCCGCCATGAATCAACCTTGACATAGATTCTTACATGGCATAGTGTGTATTTAGTGCATGTGTGTGTGTGTATAATTCAATATGCCTAAAAAGAATGAAGTATCATGCTCCTATGGTGATCATGTTTATAGACAACTACACATAACCTTTGTAGGACACATGAGTCACATGGACCCATGCCTACATACCACCTCCCTAATGGTTTCAGTGTGAGGGCATAGTTTATAGTCATTACATTTATTTATATAGCTCCATACACTATTTTTGTGCACCATAATTGTGTGTTCATACATTAAGATACTTGCATTATAAATTACACGACACACCAAGTCCAACAGTCCCACATTACGATCTGAGGACTTAGAGATCCTCACCACATCCAATGGTTGGCGGGGGCTAATCTCCCTTTGTCGACGTCATGAGGGGAGGTCCCTACTATGACACACCAAGTCCAACAGTCCCACATTACGATCTGAGGACTTAGAGATCCTCACCACATCCAATGGTTGGCGGGGGCTAATCTCCCTTTGTCGACGTCATGAGGGGAGGTCCCTACTATGATATGGGTCATTGATTATTGGCATATGATGGATGGTCTAGATTCAAGCAAGGTTCCCCTCCCCTTTGTTGACATCACAGAGGGGGAGGTCCCGCGCTAATCACATATGTTGAATCTAGTCGATCTTCACCATTAAAAGTTTTTACTCTACCCTTGACCATAGCACGTGGGTATATAGGTCATGTGAATCAACCATTGGTGCTAGAATATAACCGGGACCCACACCTTTTATTCACCGCTCATATGACGGATATTGTTGAGTGAACTGGATCTATGATTTTGGATCAAAGCGCTACCCCCCAACCTCCATGATGTCATGGGGGGATTCCACTATTATGAAATGAAATGACATTATATTTTAATGTCCACGAGACTAGAAATAGTCTATGTAACCAAAACATCTTCCGAATGCCTAGACTCGAACCGGGAACCTTTTCTGTATGAAACTAATGTGATAACCAAATACATCGCCCATATGGCCATCATTATGTTTCCACTCACATTTCCAATCTACGCATCTAACAATCTGAGTTACAAGGCTTGATTAGAATTGTTTATATGGGGCTCACCCCCTCTCCGCCAACGTCATGGGAGGGGTGGGAGGGGGGGGGGGGTCTACCGAGTTGTGAACCATTGATCACCCTAGAATTATTTGATAGTATAGATTTAAGTGTGGAATTCTTTCCCTTAAATTTCCACCATCTATTTTGATGGACTTTGCCTATAATAATGACGTGTGATCTTATGGCTACAAGGTCTTAACATGCTTGTCCCATCTCCCAACTTGTGGTAATGACATTTTGTGCCATTGGCACAAAAATGATTATGTTAGGCACATCAAATTCTATCATTACATGGTTCATTCATAGATGTAGTTAGCATACCAACTCACCATATCAAGGTTCCAATCGAACTCAGAGGTTGCACTCTATCTTAGAAGGCTTACCTGCACCATAATGCTTACACTCATAGACCATGGCATGTCCCAGTTAAAGTATATTACAAGGTTTATCCTACAACTCCATAAATCGATCTAAATGTCTTAAGTGACCTCAAGAAACCATAGGTGCTATTACAATAAAGTGGTTGTTGATTTGTACATGGGTTTATTTTCTTGAGATGCTATTCAAGTTTGTAAACAATAGGATAGTTGCTTCATCTGGTACTTCTTGTTAATAAATATATATATATAAAGGCGAGGAAAATAATTACATTCGACCCCTGATACATCTAGCTATCATAATTTAGGTACCGCAACCCCAATGATGACTAGTGATAGAGAGAAAGTAGTGAATTACTAGATTGGAGGGATGACAAGGAATTTCCCTCCTTCCACCTTTGAACAACGATGCCTACAAGCTTGTATGTATTTTATTTATGCACATGAGAGACAAGATATAAGATATGTTCATATGTATGCTTCAAGGCAATACTACTATTGTAAAATAGGAAATTAAATCCTATAGCAACAATTAGATACTATCCTTGCTACAATAGAATTAGGCATGTATTATTGTATACAAAGGTTTAATTGATGCAGTGCCCACCCTTTCGCTCGTCGAAATCAAAATAAACATGTGTATATCGTTTGTATAAATAAATTATTGTGATGTTGAACAAGTGAAAGGTTGAGTATACAATTATATTATATCTATTTTATATCAAGAGAAAATATATAATAGGATCATGTGTTGGGCTGATTTGAGTGGACCCAGGTTCGATCTATACTCGACACTAACAAAACCCTTAAAAACCGGCCCTTTCAGCAACAACCGACAAGCATATAGCAATCTCACCCGAAGTGACTATGGGAGGATGTAGAACTAGGTTTCTACAGCCTTGAGGGACTAGGAGATGTGGTACTTTGTTTCAAAGATGTAAGCATATGGGTGCTAGTTTCATATCGAATCAGTAACTGGGAGTGAGTAAGGAAGGCCATTGCCAAAGAATTGAAGTCTTGATAGGCACCTTGATGTAACTCGATGTACCATTTCATGGCAACATCTGTCAAGGTTCACTGAAAAAGACGTAGATGAATAGAGTCTTCAACCTAGGAATTGGTTGAACACCATAAATGGTAAGTCATAATATGGGCCTGGGGTCTTCCCTAGGCTTTCCTTCAAATTTTGGACAATCGTCAGGAATATGTTGTGGTAAAAACACAACACCCCCCATTATTGATGCGTCCACTTCGAATAATGGGGACCCTTTCTATAAAAATTTTGGCTAAACACCTTTTTGGATTTTTATTTAGTTGATTGCCCTACGCTTTTGTTAATTTTTAGTTTTCTTTGGATTCTTGTTTTGATTGCTTTTTTAGAGTCGATTTTTAATAAGCTTCACATTGACGCTTGTTTGGTCTCATTTGGTCAACTGGTTTGAAAATGGCACTCCTTTGAAAGTCTGATTATTTGTGTAGCCTGGGTTAAAAAAGCATAAAATGTAGAATATTGCAGTTTGTAAATATTAGTTCAATAACGCATTCATTTTAAATATTAATCTATAGTGAGTTCTTTTTACTAACATTTTTCCGTTTTTAGTTATGCAGCCAAATAATTAAGCATCGGGACTTAAGAAATTCACTCCAATTTCCAAATCAAATCTTAATCTCGAAAAACCAAACATTCAAGTGGCTGTAGTTTATTTTTATTATTTTTCATTTATTTTCTAAGTGGTTGTAGTTTTATTTTTTAGCTGTAGTTTAAAACTTAAATTCATAAAAAATAAAACAAAATAAAATTTATTTTTAATATTAAATATTAAATTAATTAAATTAATTATTATTTAATATAATTAATTAAATTAAATTAATATTTAATATATAAAAATTATATCGCATCGGAGCTTTTTCATTAAACAAGTTTTAAGAACCCCGATGGCCTGATGCAATATCGCATCGAGACTTTTGCATTAACACATTTAAAAAAAAAACCTCATTACCCACCCGATACGAAGTGCCGATAAGCGAAAATCCCAAGTCACGATAAGCGATAAAGCGTAAAACGTGGAGTATTAAAGCCAAAGCATGTTTTAAAGTTTTGTATTAGTTTGAAGATTTTCAAAAACACTCATACGCATGGTGATACGTAATATGGTTATGTTTAATGTTTTTATATATTATGAGTGGAATAAGTAAGGAGTATGAGTGGAGTAAGTAAGGAATAGGGTAGGTTAATATATATTAAATATTAGTTTATATATTAACATGTTATATGTCATATTATATTAATTTAATTAATTAATTATTTAATATTTAATTAGTTTAATTAAAATTTAAATATCATTTAGATTAATATTGATTAGTTTTTTATTAGAATAGATTTTTTTATAAATCGCTAATTAGATATCAGTTAGTTAGATTAATAAATAGATTATTAATAATTAGTTTAGTTTATAATTAACAATTAATTAGAATTCTAATTTAGGATTTAATTTTTAATGAGAATTTTGATTTTTTTTTTAGCCCAGCAACAGAATTTCCAGATTTACATCAGATTTGATCCATCAACTTTGGAGGCTCATAAATTGAGTTATCTTGGCCAAATGAGGCCCAGGACGGCTCATTGGAAAGAGAAAATCAAGGAGAACATTTTGGAGGAGGTTTCACCAATAGATTTACTCATTTATTGGGTCAAAAATCAGGCAGAAGATCAGGCTCCGAATTTTGAAAACAAAATCAATTTTCTGAGTTATTTTCTTCAATTTCATTTATCCAAAGCCTCTTCTAATTGCAGATCCATTGGTCAATGATATCCTTTACCAATCAAACCATTCCAAGCATCAATACAGAGCTTATTTTTTTTTTCAATTATTTATTTAAATAGAATTTGATTGGGTTTGATTTAATTGCCAGCAATGCTATTTTGATTTTATGGTTGCATTTTAATTTATTTTGATTTCTTTTTGTAGGAAAACAGTGGAAGAAATATGGAGAAAAGGATCTCAGTCAATGAGAATGCTCCATCAATTGAAGATCAGAGTTTTGAGCAAGTAAAATCGGATTTAGCAGATTTCTCTTCAACAAACTCTTCTCTCAAGAATTCCTTCAAAAAATAGTATAAGTAATATATTGCAGAATGTAATAAGGGCTGCTCTCCTATGCAATTTGAAACTTCTAAAAGCACTATTGTAATTGGAATTTAGAGTTGTAGGAGGGAGGAGTGAAAAATCTCAGATCTGGGGATTATTGAGGATTTTCCTTTTGTATCTTGAATTATGTGTGAGGGGCAGAGTTTGCACTATTGTGGCTCTAGTTTTAAAGGCAAAAGTTCAAGCAATGTAAAGGGTTGTTGGAGATCAAGGACAGAGAAATGGATGCAATAAATTGGTATTTCTAATACTACTGTTTCAAATATTAGTTTTAATTTTATGGTGACAAGAATGTGTCATTTTATTCATGTTTGTGCACTATTGTCAATATGGGTAATTTGTTTCAATTTTGTTATTATGTATCTCTGTTTTTTATGGATTAATTTCTCATTTTGGAGTAACTACTTACTCTGAAATTTGTCTTATGAAACCGATTTCTTGAATGATAATGTGTTGTGAACTATTTCCACATATCATTATTCAATTATTGGATTTATTGATTTGATAATCAATATCATTTTTGTGAACTACTTCCTGGAATGTTATTTGGTTTATTATTTCAGTTAAAAGGTCTCAAATAGGATGTGTTTTGGTAAACCATAATATCAGTTAATTGAACTACTTCATTAACTTGATATTCATTATAAACAAGACATATTTAAATCCCAATATTTTGATTATCTTGCTCTTAGTTGGGTTAGATCTATATCTGCCTAATTAAGATAGGATTTAGATTAGTTTCTTTTGCTTGCATCATAGAATAAGCTTGCATTTAGAGTAAACTATACATTCTGTTAAGTCCTCTCCTCAAAGAGGCAAAACTTTAGTTGTGGCTGGGTGAACCCAAATCAGCTTAAGGGTCATTCTCTTGCCTGATCAGCAAGGAGAAGTGATATGATATCACTGTCTATTGGTAGGTAAAAATACATTATAAACCAATAGCAATAGGGAGAAGGTAACTAGACCTAGTTAAACCAGTCAGAGCCACCACACCAAACAGAAAAGGAGCTGCTTTCAAGGTCCGGACTGGGTGGTTATCCCCCAATGTTGTTGCAGCAATTTTCGAGGCATCAACAGAATATTAGTAAGAACTGGAGGCCAATATGGCGAATGACGTATTGGATCATTAGTGATTCTTGACAAATTCGATAGTTCCAACATTGCTAAAAATGGAAGTTATGGATTGAAAGGCATGGATCCTTGTTAGTATGAGTTCTTCCCCCAAAGTGGTGGATTTTGACTATAAGGAGCTTGATATTTTCCCCACTGAGGGGTATTCTAACCATACAATGGTGGATTCTTCCCCCCACAAAGGTGGGTTTTGACTAGGGCAAGGTTGATACTGACCCGCCATGGGTCGTTGAGAACCACAAGGTGGATAAAAATCTTGTGAAAAATATGGATTATAAGGTTTTTGTTTCATCTATTGACCTTGGCGGTCAAATTATTGACCCTGCTGCTGCAAGGGTTGACCTTATGGCTATAAGGGTTGGCCTTGTTGATATAAGGGTTAGTTTTGTTGCTACAAAGGTTGTCCTCATTGTTTCAATTTATGTTAATAAAAACATTTTTGTAAATAAGGTCCTTGTTGTACATAAGAATGTTGTTGTTAGAAAGCTCCTTGTGGAATTTGTTAAGTTACAGGTTGGTACTGATAAGTTCTAGCTTGAAACTGACCAAATTCCCCAAATGAGGGATTTGAACTAGCCTACATTTGGGGGCCTTCCTTTTGAGTAAAAGGTGGATTTTGAGGTTGATTTGAGCCATACAAAGGGTACAGTTACTACTAGGGTATCTAGGCTAAAAGAGGTTGTTGATACGAGATTTTGTCTAATCCAGATGGAATTGATGATCCACTAGGATAAGGTACACTGCCAACATTTTGGCTAGCTCCAATAGCATGAGTTTGAGATGCATTTACATATGTTCCACCTAAAACAAGAGGTACATATGGAGGAGGTGGTTGCTTCCCCCCATGTGGTGGGATTGGTGGTGGCATATATTGTCCACTTAATGGAGGACCTGAGGAACTTATATGGATATTAATTTCCCCAACTGTAACTATCGGTTGTACAAAAACTGACAAAACTAAAGTCGGTACACCAATTTGAGTGGCCATGTTTGAAACAAATGGACCAGAAGTAGGCATGACGCCTGACAACCAAATGGGATTGCGATAAAGTGAAGATGCACTTACAGTACCTAGAACCAATTGATCGAAAGAGGTATAACCAGCTAGAAACAAAGGTCCACTACTTTCAGGTGATGGTGGAAGTGTGAAACTTCCCACATACGGATAACCTTCAGGTGGAAAATCATATTCATAATGATTTTTAGCACCAGGAGTATGAGTGGTAGAGGCTTCTGGAGGACCTTGAGAACAGGTTAGAAACTCACCTTCTGAAGCCATGGTTGGAAAACATTAGCGAGGGGGAATCTAAGATGATCGTGGAGATAACTCCAAAGGAACACCAAGATTATCGTATGGAATCTAAGGTTTTTTAGGAGATATTACCACTTAATCAAAAAGCAAATTCAATGGGAATAAAACAAACCTCTATGGACTCTCAAGGGTTTCTAGATCAAATTACGAAGATGATGAGTTTCGAGGTGGACAGCGATAAGCAAGGGGTTGAATAATCAGGATAATTCCAAGTTCAAGACCTTGGTCTTCAAGTGACTGTGAAACCTCAAGATGAACTCCTTGTGATTACCCTTCAATGTCAAATGATGAAGGCGAAATGTAAGGTGAACCATGTGGTTTAGCCACGATGACATTTTCTCAAAAATAATAAGGGGTGGTTGATTTGAGCCTACAAGTAAAATTTACTAATAATCAAGCAATATGAGGCCAACGATAACTGCATAGGTAAGTTAGGTTATCATGGGAATTTAAATTTTAGAACTTAAAAATAAGAAATAAATCAAAAAGGGTATACTAGGCAAGAGGGTTCACCAAGTATCCATGAACCGTTATATACACCTTAGCCGAAACCAAGGACTTAACGTACGACGATTGATCTCCATGAATGTTGTGTTCGAAGTATCATGTCTACAAGGCGACTAACTCGGTTACTTGTGGCTAAAAGATAGCAACCTAGTGGGGTCTCCCAATATATACTCGATGGTACAAGGAGCACAAGTCTGTGTTAGCATTGTCTAATGCATAACCATTGGTGAGAGTGTTCCCATATACTTTCCATACTAGAGTGCCTCTGGTATACTCAAGAGTACTAGAGAACCTCTGATATACTTCCCTACTGGAACGATATTTCACCCCCAGGATACAATGAAGGAAGTTGACAACTGCTAGGTTTATAGACGTCAGAACACTATGTAGCTTAGACCTCTAAATTTTTGTGTTAAGTTCCAAATGCTTCTTACATTAATTCAATAAATTTTAATGTTTTTCTTGAATTATGTTTCAATTTTGGGCTCAAACGATGTCACTTGAACCCTAGAATGCAACTATATGAGAAAAAGGAAACCTATCATTTCAATTAATTCTACACTAGAAAGGGAAGAGACTTTAATCAATTAATTCATCAAACAAGAGAATGCATCAAACAATATGCCTCCACTAACTTTTCCAAATGAAACATGCAAGAGAAAAACTAAACTTCACTTTCACTAATGCACATGCAATCTATTGAAAGCAAAAATGACTTTTACTTTACTAAGATGCACTTTATCTATATGATGTTATCTTTGATTTTCATCTGCTCATATGCAACTAAGCTTCAACTAAAGCAAAAATAAAGACTTTGTTTCAAAATGCTCCTAATGCAAACAATGCATCAATCAAAGTAACACCAAATTCAAAAGCAGTCAATGAAAATGTATTTCACTTTCTCTTTTGAATAGATAAACAAATATGCTCATTTCAGTTTGTAAACCAAACAATGTAATTTATGCTTGATGAATTAAAAATATGGATTTCAAATGCAAGATTGTTATAGACATACTTGGGCACATCAACCCCAAACTTATATGTCGATAAACTAGGATTTTCAACCCCTAAAACAGTTGTTGCATACCCTAAAAGAACATAGTCATCTGATTACATCATTCCCCAAAATTTCCACCTGAGAAACCATCCAGAAATGGCCTAAACTGAACCATATTGACTGCTCCACTGGCAAAGTGCGATGCATACTGAGTATTACACTACCCAAGTGCGATGCATACTGATTAGGCCTTCTATAGGGTGCGAGGGGCAAGGATGGACAAATGTCCGAGATAGTTTTCTAGGTGGTTTCCCATGGAATCTTCTAGAAACTTCTCCTATGACACTTGTCTCTCTGAATTCGCCCAGGGATGAGTAAGAGATCCAAGAAATCTCCAAGTGGAACCAATTGTAACAAGTGGAATGACACTAATCAAAACCCCAGAGATGACTCACACCCTTGCAAACATCTATAAATGGATCCCTCATCTAAGAGATCTAGAGGCTGGAATATTGTGAATTGCAAGGAAGTGCCGATAGTTTGTAATTGAGGAAAGAGCATTGTATCGTTGGTGTGATCTTTCTATTTCATGAGGTGAGGAGGGATTGATGTTGGATCAGACAACTAAGTTGTAATTCTCCCTTCTATTTAATAAAGTTCTTCAAATTTTCTTCCATATGATTATGTAATTGTGAATGGTATCATTTGTGAATGCCATCATTTGTTCATTATATATCTAATTTTGTAATGTTATGTTGTAATAGATCACGATGCTTTGATGGTTCTTTGTTACTTTGTTTCTACAGGTACTCTCCAAGCAGTTTAAGTACGGGGAGGAGTTGCAAGCTCTATCAAGGGGGAGAGATATCAAGCAAGGGATTAAGTGGAAGTTCCAGGTTGGTTCCATTATCTTTCTCTTATCTATTACACATAGAAGAAATCGTTGAATTGCTTTAAACTATTGTTTCTAAGGTAGTTGCAAAACCTAGAGGGCTAGTCATTTGACAAGACACTAGTTTTCCCATACACAAATTGGCAACTCCGCTGGGGAACAAATAGATGTTTGTTTGCTATTATTGTTTGTTTTATAAACTATAGAAAAAGCTTGAAGACAGCTCTACAATTGCATAGTAGATGAATGTTGTTTCAGTTAATCTCTGGTTTAGTTTATGAATTAAACATTTGACTTGCAAGCACATCTAGATTCCCTTTTGGTATCTTAGTAACCTCTCAAGACATTCCTTAATACTTTTCTCTTTACTATCCATCAAAGTTTAGCTTAACTCATTGAAAACAGTTGCACATCTGAGCCAAAACCCACTTTAGTTGCGCTACCTAGCCCATCGCACTGTCTGTCACTGTAACCCATTATGCATCGTACCTCCCAAGTGTGTTAAGTGTGATGCATCCCTGTTTCTATCAAGCCCAGGTGTGATGACTGACTGAACCCTTTTTCCATTCTAGAAATTGGGGGTTTTTTACCTTGTTTTCAGTTTTGTTTAGTTGTTTTGTTGCTTATGAACAATGCCTCCTTACTGAAGCCTATTTGCATCACATAGATCAGCCTCCATTAGATTAGGATTAGTAAAAAAAATTTATGTATTTGTTCATCATTTACAATGCATTGTCGAAAATTTTCTTAAATCGATCTGTCGCTTCGGTACAAAAAGTGTCGTAATTGTCATTTTGTGTCGAAAAGAGAAGTGTTGTGGATTCTTCCTTCCCTGGATAGTTGATTGAACTTTTCGTCATGTATTTGGTTTGATTTGTTTATATTCGAAGTGTCAAAAGCATTTTTTATTCAAAATTGACAAGTGTCATTTACTCTTCCTTTCTCTTTTGAAAAGGAATTTGTCGAAAATGTCGCTTTGAGTAAAATATTTCAGATCTTTGCTACATTTAGTTTTCCTTTTTGGCATTTTTCACATTAAGGAGAATGAAAACAAATACATGAATTTGTATTTAGCATTTTTAGTTTGTGTGCGAAAAAATGGTTTAAGAAAATGCACTAGTGTGTGCTCTTTGCTCTTCGTTTGAAAGAATTGTAATCTTCTTTCCCTAGTAGCTAGGATTTTCGTTGCTCAAAATAAACAAAGATTGTTGATCATTGTAGATTGCATTTTAGGAATTTCAAAATCATCATCACATGGTGAAACATTGAAAGGAAAACTCTAATCAAGATCAACTCCAAAATAAATTTCAATGAACCTAACAACACTTTGGAACTTAATGCAACACATCTAGAGGTGTAGGCTAGAGATGTGTTCCAGCGTTGTAAAAACTAGTAACTATCATTTTCATTGAAGGTTGGGTGATTCCTCCTCCTTGATACGACAAGTGCTAGCACGGACTTGTGCTCCTCGTACCATCGCATATATATTGGGAGACCACAATAGGCTTATATCCTTTATCCATAGGAAGCTGAGTCTGCCACCTTATTGATCGCAATGCACTGAACACATCATTCGGGAAGATTGGTTGTCTTACATAATTCCTTGGTAATTTCTCTTTAATTTATCATCAAGGTGTATATTGCAGTTTTGTGATTGGTTTTGTAATCCCTCTGTCTAGATTTTCCAGAGTAGTCACTTTCGTTCCTTTTTTACTCTTTAAAAGAAAAGGTCCATCTGAGCACTTGTCACTTCAGGATCATTAAAAATCGAAGGAGACTAGAGTCATCTTTAGCTTTTTCTCGACTCTTAAAAACTGAAAAAGCAAAATTTGTGTCAAAGCGTCATTAAAATTTATTGAATTTGGAATAACATAAATTTCCCCTTAATTTTGAGTTGATCAAGTAATTCGTAATCATGGAATAAAGTCAATCAAAACCCCATCATTCGTGGAGACTAGCGAGTCAACCATCTTTGACTCCAGAAGAAAAGCCAATCCAGGCAAAATGGTCTCGTTTAACTGGGTCAAATTCATCTGGTTTATTTGAAACTTTTGTTTCAACATCGTCAGAGACTACAGTTACTTCAATCATTTCTGGTACATTTTCCTTTAAAGAAGAAGTTTTGCAGTTACAAGAGGACATTAGAACTGATCCTAGTATAATGGTAGACACTTCTATAACTGAAACAACTCCATCTAGAGTTGATCCAAAACCCATCCCAGTTCCAACCAAGGCTACATTTTAACCAGAAGTTGTTCAAGAACCTCCCTTTGAGACTGAAGTTCACTTACCTGAACAACTAGAAGTTGAGTTTCAGAATTTAGAAGGTGTCACCCCTCCAGTATCTGTCACTGTAGAAGCTATACCTTCTTCGGCTCCAGAAATATTTTACAGACCTGACGGTCTACCTCTTCCACTTGGTCTGATTGCTATAGAGGAGATAGTAGAGAATCCCCCATCTAGTACCCCGTTACATTTTGGAACTGGGATTCACTTGTGTCCTTCTACTACTGATTTTAGTTCTTTTAATCCTCCTTCATCTCAAGTTCCTGTCGAGTCACTAGAAAATCTTTTGGATAGACTAAACATGTCTGAGCAACCATCAAAATCTAGGAATGTGTCATTTGATGCAGCTACGATAGAACTTCTTGCTACCATTCCTATAATGTTTGTTGGTATACCATATGTTCCATCTAGTTATCAATCACTAGTTGGAGCCCACTTAGGGGCTGCTTCAGCGACATGGTCTGCTCCTATTTATTCATCCAGAGTCCCATCTGGTATTTCTTATGTTGAAACTCAACAATTTGATCCTGCATGCCAGTATCAATTTCAGCAGACCAGTCTTCAAAGACCGATATATCCTTTAAACACTGGACTGCTGCCATATGGAGGGTAGTATGCCTTTTCATTGTTCCCTCCTGGGGAACAATCATATGAGAGTTTCCAACAAAATTCAGGTCAAACTAGAATTACATCCAGTGGTTGGGTACCAATACTGCCACAACAACCAAGGGTTGTATATTCAACGCAACTGATCCAACCTGTGTCGAATATTCCCACTAACGTGCTATTATAATTGTGTCGCATGCACAAGCACTTCCTGTCATGTCTCAACCTCAAGTCTCTCAGGTTGTGATACAATAGCCACTTGTCTCTACGACTCAATCACAACCTCAGGTTAGTGCTTCCTTATCTAGAACGACTCAGGCTCAAACGGGTATTGTCAATTTGCATCTTCATCAATCTTCCAAAATTGGGCAATAGCAAATGGTTCAACAACCATGGCTAGTACAATACCAACAACCACAATTCCATCAAACCCAACCTTAGTTTGGGCTTGGTTTACAAGCTCAAATTGGATTTGGTCAATATCAAGCTTATCAAGGACCTGAGCAACAAGGCTTTGTAGGTAATGGACAACCGCATTTTCAAAACGGTTATCACCAAACACACTATACTGGTTATGTCCAACAACCTTATCAAAGTTACCAGCATCAAATACATTATGCTGGCATGAAAATACCTACTGCTCAAGCGATTCCATCTTATCCTAGGTATGCTTCACCTAACCTGTTTCAGCAGTTGCCTTTTGTAGCAACTCTAGAATTACCAAATTTGAACCAGCTAACGAATGATCCAATTGCATACGCCCCTTGGTGGCCAAAGATTCCTCATAAACTTCCCTCTGATATTCCTAAATTCAATGGAAATCCAAGTGAAGATCCATCGAATCACTTAATGACTTTTCAATTGTGGTGCTCGTCTAACACCCTGAATGATGATTCGAGTAGGCTTCGCCTTTTTCAGAGAACACTCACTGGTCTAGTAGTGAAATGGTATATTGAATTGCCTAGAGCTTCGTTTGATAACTTTAGCATCCTTGCCACTACTTTTCTAACCCACTTTCAGCTACCCATCAGGTACAAAACGGGAACAAAACTCATTACCAATTTTAAATAGACCATGGCCACTCACATATCTGATCACATTCATGAGTGGCAACATCGTCGTCAAATGGTAAAGATGTATGTTCCCGATCTGTTGTTAGTTGAGTGGTTTATTAAGTCCTTATTGCCATCTATCATTGAGGACGTGGCGAAAGGAGGATTTGTCAGTGAAGAGCAAGTCTTCGCTAATGCCCAATATTTAAACTTGATCCATACTCAATCTGGCACACTCTATGACAAAATTCTTGATGCTCCTAGACCAAAATTTTCCATTCCACCTCCTCCTAAATTGAATAGGGACTCGCATGCTAGTGATGGTGTGATCAGTGCCTCAAGCACGCAAACCGCAAGAGGTTCATCTGGTAAAGCTCTTGTTGTGTCTAGTCAAAATGCAAATGACAAACCTCTTACCTCAGAGATTAATGTTATGTCATCTAACAAAGGCAAAAATACAAAGCAACCAAGGGGCAAGAAGAAAGGGAAAAATAATAAGAAGAAACAAGAGAATTCCACTCCTGAAAAATCTTCTGAGAACCCTATTGGGCCAAAGAAACCTCCTTGTTTTCCATGTTTGATATGTAATGAGGAACATTATAAGAGATTGTCCACATTGACCTAAGATTTCAAAATTTTTTAAGGCATCGAATACCTCAGCGGTGTTGACTGATCTGTTTCCAAACCCAAAAACTAATCTGGTTGCTATCGATCATGCTTCCACATCCCAAGTGATTATGCTATCCATCTCAAACAAACAAAATAATGCTTTGATATCGATAATGAATAAAGATTATGGGATTCCACCATCGTCAAACAACCAAGCTACAGATCAACCTCGTGGTTCGACAACGACTTCGCCAGAAGTCCTTCCACCCATTATCCCTAAATTAACTATAATACCGCTAAAGGGAGTCGTACATAAATCGACATTTAATCCTCATGCTCAAGCTGCTCAGAATTATAATATAGTGGAGGATCTAGCTCAATCGCCATCCACTATGTCGACACTTGAGGTATTGAAAAATTGTCCCTCCCAAAAGCAGGCTTTGTTATCAGCAATAGGTGGGATTGATCTAGTGGATTCCAATCTTGTGACCTTTAATCATAAAGGATATACACCTTAGTTACCAGCCCAACTCGCTTTCCTTATACAAGTAAAAGCCCTGAATAAAAATGTTCATTGAACCATCATTGATGAGGGGGCATCTACCTATATTATGTCAATGAGTTGCTAGAAAACTCTTGGTTCAGCCCCCTTGTCACGATCATCAACAAAATTAAAAGCGTTTGATTGAATAACATACACTCTGTATGGGATTTAAGTAACTTGTAAGTTGAACTGGGGGGCAAGACAGTAGAAATTGAAGTCGAGGTCATTGATGGAAACCTTGATTACAATATTTTACTGGGAATGCCCTGGATTTATGCTATGGATGCCGTTGTGTCTACATATTTTAGAAAGATTGCATTTCCCTTCCAAGGTGGAATCACAATTTTTGACCAACTAGCCTTTTTTCCTAACAATTCACAAGCTACTGGAAGCATTCCATTGATGCATGGAATTTCACAATCGCTTCAAAATGTTGGAGTAGGTCTCTTGAAAGACCCGTCCTTAATGGGTACTTTTTCCCTCTCGCCTCCATCTGGTTTCGCAGAAGTGGCCATAGTGGAAACTTGTCAAATGATCTCTTCTACATGATCCAAGCTTAAGAAGAGTTCTGAAAATTTTTATAGTGAGGATCATCGCAAGGAGTTTCCCCCAAGCCCCATCGCATATTTGTAGCAACCAATTTTCTAGGCTTGGGCGGCAAACCCGGATCAACACTCGACAAGTGTTTGGGTAGATAGGTCTTTAGAATATGGTACCTCTTCCGATCCTTGGTCTCGTATACATTCTATAGATGAAGGAATCATCAAATCAATAATGATAGGAGAGACACCGTGGGAAGATTACCACCATTGTTCCAACCTTCGAGATGAAAATGAATATTATTCAAACGACCTCAATCATCCTTCAGTTTTTGATTTTTTATTAAATACTGTAAACACAATAGATTCTGAGTGAAATCTGTCCAACATTGAAGAAACTATCGCCATTAATATTTCGACCAAACCTAATGTTGTAGAGAATATTCACGTTGGCAAATCTTGTTCTCCATCATAACTAGAGATTTATTGTGCTCTCTTTCGTGAATTCAGAGATGTCTTTGCATAGTCATATGAAGAAATGCTAGGCATTGACTCGAGAATTGTTGAACATGAAATCAATATGTATCCATATGTCAAACCAGTATGACAACGGCTTTGACCTGTCCACCCAAAGAAAGCCATTACCATTAAAGTAGAGGTTGAAAAAATTTTGTGTGCTGGCTTCACTTACCCTGTTCCTCTCACTGATTGGGTATTGAATATTGTTCCTGTAATGAAAAGACAAGGAACGATTAGAGTGTGTGTCGATTATAGGGATGTAAATCAAGCATGTCCAAAGGACAACTATCCTACACCCTTTATCGACCAGATTGTTGATGAATGTGCCAGATGCGAAATATTTTCATTCATGGATGATTTTCTAGATACAATCAAATAAATATCCGCTAACAAGACTAGTAAAAAACTACATTTATATGTTCGTGGGCCACATTCGCATATCATAAATTACCTTTCAGTTTGAAGAACGTAGGGGAAAATTTTCAGAGGGCAATGAATTACGCCTTCCATGACATCAAACACAGCATTCAACCGTATCTCGACGATCTACCAGCTCATTTGCGAAAATAGACTGATCATCCAAAAAATTTGAGAGCCATATTTCTACGTTGGCAACACTACAAGATACAACTCAATCTGCACAAATGTGTGTTTTGTGTTGGTTCTGGTCGATTGCTTGGTTTTGTAGTTTCTAAGGAAGGAATTTGACTCGACCCTTTTAAGGTTCAGGCAATCCTTGACATGCCTCCACCTTCAAATTTGCTTCAGATTCAGAGACTCCAAGGGAAAGCTAACTTTCTAAGGAGGTTCATTCCACACTATGCTGAGCTCGCTAAACGTTATCCACATCTTTTGAAAAAAGGAGTACCCTTCCACTGGGATCAGGTTGTGCAAGCTTCCTTTGATGCTTTAAAAGATTCCCTAATAAAAGCATCATTAATGTATGCTCCTAACTATCAAAAAGACTTCAACATGTATCTCGTCACTGTAGATATAACCATCGCCATAGTTTTAGTGCAAGAAGATAATGGAATTGAACATCCTATATATTATTTAAGTTGCAATCTTAATGATACAAAAAGCAAGTACTCTGATGTTCAAAAGTTGTCTTTAGCAGCCATTCAAGCAGTACAGAGATTTCGACACTATGTTCTCTTTCGCAAAACTACCATTGTGTCAGATTGCAACCTATGATCTACATTCTGTCGTGTCAATTACTGGGAGAAAATATTCCAAATGGATAGCCATTTTGCAGGAGTTTGATCTATAATTCACAAAATCCAAATCAAATAAATCTCTCATCTTTGCAGAGTTGCTTTGTGACCTTCCCTCGTCATCCAACGATTTAACATCCAAAGCATCAATCGTGGATGAGACTATGTTCCTGATATCGTCAAGTGATCTGTGGTATGGGGATATACTAGTCTATCTCCAAACCCAAACTTTTAGGCCTAACACCTATTGCTCTGAACAACGGCATACTCAATACCGAGCCAAAGACTATCTGATCATTGGTGATACACTTGACCATCGTGGTGTCAATATAGTTCTATGAAAGTTCCTCATGCATGAGGAGGCCGAAAATTTTTTGAATGATTGTCATTTAGGTGCTTGTGGGGGGCATCTATTCGGATACACTACTGCACAAAAGATCTTACGAGTTGGTTACTTCTGGCCCACCATATTCAAAGATTGCATAATTGCAATCAGAAGTTTCCATGCTTGTCATATTTCTTATCACAAAACTAGATTACCACCTGCATCACTACATCCAGTCATTGATGTTGGGCCATTCGCTAAATGGGGCATTGATTTCATGACATGTAACCCAACCTTGGCCTGGGGGCATGGGTATATTATAGTTGTTGTCGACTATTTTACAAAATGGGTTGAGGCGATGCCTACATTAAACAACAACAACAGAACAACTGCTCTTTTCTTTTTCAATCATGTAGTTTCTAGATTTGGTGTACCACAGGCTATAGTCACAAGTCATGGGTCGCATTTTCGCAATCACGTGATGAATGAATTAATTGTCAAATTAGGATTGTCCCCTGATAGTTCTACTCCATATTATCCACAGGATAACAGACAAGTTGAGGCAATCAACAAAGTCCTTAAGCACATGCTATAGAGAATGATTGGAGTCCACAAACGGAATTGGCATTTAATCTTGTACTTAGCTGTGTGGGCATATAGGACTTCAGTGAGAAATGCAACTGGATTTACACCCTTTCAGTTGGTGTATGGTCTGGAAGCAGTCTTACCAAATCAGTGCAAAATCTCATCCCTCGAGCTTGCAATTGATCTGCTTTCTGAAACTTCTGAATAAGAGGCTCATTTCTTGGAACTAATCCATCGAGATGAAACTCATCGTGATGTCGCGTTGGCTAATGAAGCAAATAAGAAACACGTCAAGGCACACTATGAAAAAAATGTCAAGCCTCATGTCTTCTCAGAAGGTGACCTGGTCTTGCTTTACGATCAAGACTCTAACAAATTAGAAGCAGGTAAATTCGAACCATTGGGCCCCTACATTGTTAAATTATTATTGACAAAGGAGCCTATGAGTTGGTCGATTATGATGGGATTCCACTCTCACAGCCCTGAAACAAGTTGTATCTTAAACATTACTACGCTTGATTAAGTGTAATAAGCTTGTGCTTTTATTGCATTTTTTGAGTGTTTTCTTTTAGAGTTGTCATTTTGGTTAGGTAATCCACTTCGCATTTGTTGCAGATGTCAGACTTTTTGGAACCGTTTGTTGGGTATGCCAACGGAGCTAGTCGTAGTATACAGAACCTATCTTCTGCGGACTAGGTCATTTTCACTCCAAGCACCGAGTTATTGAGTTTCACAGGGATATTTATTTGTCGATCGACGAACAACATCACTAAGTATAGTGCATTGATTGAACTTATTTCTGATGCCATTTCACATGGCATTCGCCGACACATTGTCAGGCTAGATTCACAGCTCATCATTCTATAGCTTACTAGTGTTTATTCCATTCGGAACCCAGCTATTTATCGCATGTTCCTAATAGTTAGGATTTTGGAAAGGCACTTTGATTCCATTCAATATCAACACATTTCCAGAAACTTAAACACATTGAATGATTCATTAGCAAACTATGTGTTAAATAGACATTTGCATCATTTGTAAAGAAATAATTTCACATCAACATTTGCATTAAGATTGCATCATTTAGCCAAAATAAAAATCCAAAAATCAATAGTAGATAGTTGTTTATAGTTTTAAAAAAAAAATTGTGTCCAAGACAAAATCGGTCATCTGACCAAGAAAACTCAAAAATGAATGCAGAAAAACATCCTAGATTAGTGATGCTGGTGATAACATCTCACCACCTCTGCTATCATGCGCAGGAGCCTAGTCCAACGACTTGGTATGCCAGTAGTATGGCGTTGTAACCTCAAAGGTAACTCATCGGTCTTGACATCCTAAATACCGAGAGTGAGGCCCTCAATCTGATCCTAAAACACTTCTAGGGTCTCCAATATGTCCAGATCCTGAAGGATGGCCCTTCCTACAACCTCTCCTGCTAGAGCCTCATCTACCGCCTATGGGCATGCCACTGGTCGTACTAGTCCAATATCTGCACACACACATAAGTTTGATTAGTCTTGGAAACATCAAAAACACAAAAACATTATAAAACTGAAAAACAAAGATGTGGTCGAATCATTTTACCTATAGCACTCCACTGCTCGCCAGCAAGTAATGACAAATCCGGGTCGCCTCGGAAATCCATCCCAACGTATGGATACTCCAAAAATGCCATCTCTTGGCAGTTGAACCACTCGAAAAAGGCATCAGAGAAGGAAATCTGTGACTGACCGGCATGTTTGGCCATAAGATCAACCCATCTCTGCATCCGTGGTTCCCTCGATACTGGAAATCCTAGTGGAATGTTCTAAGATTGCATTAGTGGAATCCTCTCCAAAGCAAAAGCAGTCAATATGGATCCATAGTCAAAATTCTTGGTTCTTCCATTCTTTACTTTAGAGATTTGTTCTTTTATGACTGGAAGTATCGCCTCACACCAATTGAACACCTTCAGTTCCAGGCATTCTAAGGCATACTGCATGTAAGATCTGTTTAGAAAATGTAAGGCCACACTGTAAGCCAATCTAGCAAAGGTAAATAAAATGGTCCTCAAGGGACGATCAGTGACATCTCAGATATTAATCTTACCATCTCTACTAGGCTGAGATCCATCCCTACAGAAGTGATGAATGTAATCTTTCATGGCTTCACCCCCACGAGCGAATCCTGATAGTGAAAGAGGGGCACCACGCCTCGACAATCCCGTCAGAAATTAAATGTCCTCAATCATCAAAGGAATAGATTTACCTCTGATCTAGAATACCTGGTCAATCGGATCCCAAGCATTGAGAAAATACTATAACAAACTGATATGTTTCCTCATGCTGGATATGCGGAAGAACTTCAGCAAGCCACAGTTTCTTAATGCATCCACTGTGTCATGGTCATGTAAAGCAATCATATACTCCTCTTCATGTTCTTGTTCGCACCATGTGACAACCATCTTGATCCAACAAATATCTGAAATACAAACAAAATATGAGTTATGATCCAAATTTGAGCAAAAACAGGAAAAACTTTGATGAAAAAAATATTATGTAAAGTTGCCTTTTTGCACCCATCACACCCTGCCTTTGAGCAAGGTGAGATGCATACTGACTAGCTAGTGTAGAACTCAGTATGCATCGCACCTTTCGATATAAGCTAGGTGTGATGTTTGGGGAATGAATTCTTCAAACCCCAGAGGCCTAGAAAAGTGGAAAAACTAGCTTAGAATCAAGAAAATATGGAATGAAAAAATGAAGAGCTCAGGGTTAGATCCTACCTGGTCCTGATGGCGCGAAAAATGGTCCACACTATCTCCCAAAATCACCTAGTAAAATTTGAGGGGGAAAACCACTCCATAGCTCCAAAATCCCAAATTTTAAATGAAATGATGAAAGTGAAAGGTAAAACTACATTTTAATTTACTATTCACATACTTCAAGTAGAAGGTTAGTTTTAGTTCATTTTTCATCCATATATATGTATTTCTAGTCAATTTGATGGAGTGTTGAGCAGGTTGAATGACTGAGGAAAGAATTTGATGTGCTAAACAGTGAATTGAACATCTTTGACCACTTATTCAAGCATAATTTTGTCATTTCAAACTTGTGTAAAAATGAAATTGACTCCAAGCATAGTTTGTTCGTTTCAAGCTTGTGAAACAATGAAATGAAATCCAAGCATAGTTCCCCCATGGTTCAAGCTTGTAAAAGAATGAACCCACCTTCAAGTAAATAACCTTTGTGACTACCATTCTATCAACCTTTTTGAGCCTTGGTTGTGTACCTCTCATCACCTCCATCCCTTTGGTTGGTCATGTGCTCTCACTTGGTTGTTTACCCTTTTTGAGGAACAGTTGCGATGAGTGGTCTTATTAGCCAACCTCTTCACAAAAATCACCATGTTTTAAGAAGTTCCAAATTCACCAGAACCAGTTGCTACCCTAGATACCACTCGTTCCTCAAATTTGAGTCTCCTTTAAACCCTTTTTAGACTCATTAAATATGAAAAGATTATCGAGAAATTGGCCTTTCCAACTCGCTAAAGTGATTGGAAATGTCATCCCTCCTATATGATTTTATACTTTTTCAGACCTGAGGGATTATCTCATGAAAAATTCAAGTGCTTCTCTTTTTTTTCTCATTAAAGTGATCATAAAAGTCATCCCTTTTGTATTATTTTATCCTTTTTTAGACCTAAGGGATTATTTTACGAAAAAGAACTTATAGAGTTTTCTTTTCATCCCTTTTCAAACTCTTTAAACATGAAAAGGACCAAGTTATCCTTATCGTTAAGCTCGTTAAAACAATAGCGAAAAACTTGTCCATTCTAGACAAGAACGAGTTTCATTGTCACTAGACTCGTTAAAACATAATGACAGGTTTGCCCAAAGAGAAACTTATAGAACAAGCATATGTTATCCTCCTCAAGCTTGACAAAAATAAAGAGGTACTGGTCAAAAATGACTGGGGAAAAAGGGAAAAACTTGAAGAACTTATGGTAGCAGGTCGCTCTTGAAAATGACACTTTCACTCCATCACCATTATTAAGTCAGGTTGGGTTATTCCATTCACCGGTCATCTCACCACTGGTCTCACACCATCCATATTTTTGGGTTAATGCTACTAATCCATCTCAGTGTCACCGACATTTTCAAGAGAAGTAATTTAGTTGAGAAACCACAATCCAGTTAATGTCTTATCCACTGCAATACATCTAACCTTCAGTTTTTCATGACCACCATTCCTAAACCTTGTGTCAGCAGTTCGTTTTCACCTCCAGAAATCATTTTCTTCGTTTTTTGTCATAGATGTGGGATACATTAAGGCTCTCCTACAATGAGTCTCTTCTTGTCGACATCAGCTCATTATCCAAGAAGTTGACTTAGAAACACCCCTTTCAATGCTTTGAAGCTTGCATACATCAATGGTAAGTTTCTCACTTCCGGAGACAGGTTGACATCAATGGCCTTCGACCGAAGATTTCTGCGTGGTGTTCGACATCGGATCATATATTCACACCATGTGAATTGTACTGTAGCACCTTGAGGGTCATTATCATTATCAGTGATTTCTTTCGCGCCTGTTAACAACTCGCATTATTGGCTGGTAATCAGGCAATGTCTTTCCATGTTCAACTTGAGAAAATCTCTTCACATGGATTGACTTGTACATGCGACGAAGATTGAACGAGTTTGAAGACCTCATATCTAGTTTCATCCATCCAAGCTACGATATATTCAAGAATATAAAAACATCAAATGTACAAAGGCACTACACAGATGGTCATCCAAACCATGAGTGATGACTCTACATCTAAAGAATCATCAGTCTGCATCTACAGACGACTATCTGATCTATGTACATGAAATGAATTTATAAATCTGAGCATGGGAATGCCTACCTTAGCTAGATCATGAAAATTATATTATGATGATGTATTGTATTGTAACTTATGCAAGTCAACTTCCAATTCAAAACCTCAGATCATCATGATAAAGGATTTCACCGAACATCGATATTTATGACTTCATGCTTTAGGGGGAAACTGTTATAGACATATTTGGGCACATCAACCCCAAACTTATATGTCAATCAACTAGGCCTTTTAAACCAGTAAAACAATTGTTTCATAGCCTAAAATAACATAGTCATCTGATTACATCATTCCCCAAAAGTTCCACCTGAGAATCCATCCAGAAATGGCCTAAACTGAACCATACTGACTACTCCACTGGAAAAGTGTGATGCATACTGAGCATTACACTACCCAGGTGCAATGCATACTGATTAGGCCTTCTATAGAGTGCGATGGGTGAGGATGAACAAATGTCTGAGATAGTTTGCTAGGTGGTTGCTCATGGAATCTTCTAGAAACTTCTCCTATGACACTTGCCTCTCTGAATTCACCCAGGGATGAGTAAGAGATCAAGAAATCTCCAATTGGAACCAATTGTAACAAGTGGAGTGATACTAATCAAAACCCCGGAGATGACTTACACCCTTGCACACATCTATAAATGGATCCCTCATCTAAGAGATCTAGAGGCTAGAATATTATGAATTGCAAGGAAGTGTTGATAGTTTGTAATTGAGGAAAGAGCATTGTATTGTTGGGGTGATCTTTCTATTTCATGAGGTGAAGAGGCATTGATGTTGGGAGGATGATGATGGATCAGAAAACTTGGTTGTAATTCTCCCTTCTATTTAATAAAGTTCTTCAAGTTTTCGTCCATATGATGGTGCAATTGTGAATGTCATCATTTGTGAATGCCATCATTTGTTCATTATATATCTGATTCTGAAATTTCTATGTTGTAATAGATCACGATGCTTTGGTGGTTCTTTGTTACTTTGTTTCTATAGGTACTCTCCAAGTGGGTTAAGTGCGGGGCGGAGTTGCAATCTCTATCAAGGGGGAGAGATATCAAGCAACGGATTAAGCGGAAGTTCTAGGTTGGTTCGATTATCTTTCTCTTATCTATTACACATAGAAGAAATCATTGAATTGCTTTAAACTGTTATTTCTAGGGTAGTTGCCAAACCTAGAGGGCTATTCGCTCAACAAGACACTAGTTTTCCCAGAAACAAAGATGAATTAATACAAATGAAAAGTGACTTTGCACAAAACAAACTGAAACCAATGCAACTCAATGTTTCAAATTATTTTACCAGATATCAGACCTAAACAATCAACAAACCACAGACTCAATGGCACTCACAAGTAGCAAGTGACAATCAAATGACCTATAAACCATAAAATCAATCCAATTGCACTCAAATACTTAAAAGTTCAAAAAGGTAAGAATTTTCCAATAAAATGAGGTAATCAATGAAAACATCAATAAATTCAATCATGCAGGACAAAATAAGAGCTCAAGGGCTCAGACACACCAGAGTTTAATAGAGAAACCCTAGGATTTTTTGCAATCTTAGAGATCAATGCAGTTTTTATGGCCAAGTTGGCACTGAATAGGGGATCAGCGCGATTGTTTTAATAAAATGCGTGCTAGAAACATGATTGTCATAGAAAAAAGTGCACTAGACGAGGAATAAGGAAAAAAAAATTAAAATTCACAAACACTTCCAGACTGAGCACTCTAAGATAGCAACCAGTGATTATGCAGACCTATACAGACCCAAAATAACTGAGAACACAATGGTCGATCAAACTGATCAAGAGATCATTTGAGAAAGGAGGATGAAAAGGCTATAGCTTCCCCAGTGGAGTTGCCATTTTTTGTGAAAGAAAATCCCCTCTACGGACAGAGACGATCCCTCTAGTCCAATGAGTGGGTCTAGCAAAAAACTAAACAAACTAACATACACTTTCCTATTTTATGTTTAAGAAATGCAAAGAGAAGGAGAAACCTACCTTGTTCTGATGCTAATCGCTCAATCCTTTGAAGATGAATTTGAATATTTCACTCCAAGCCTCGCTACTTACTTGTTCTTCACATCTGGGTACTTGAAAGAAATATCAAAGAACGATGCAAGATACAAGAGCATATATGGCATACATAAAACATAAACTACTTAATAAATCAAGGAGTATTAAGCTAAAATCATAAAAATTTACACAATTATGGAAAGTGAACATCAGATGTATATATTAATAAGCTAAAAAGGGAAGAATACAACCTATGCTTTGATGTTGGAGACCTCCTTTTGGTGGATGTCTATGTCCAAGAAAAGACTCTTCAATCCCTCCTCCAATCTATAATCAATAGCATGTAAGCATAATATCATCATAGGGATGCAACAATCAATGACCAACCATTTTTGGATGGAAGGGAGTGAATTTCTAGGAAGGGAGAGGGAGTTTGGGATCCACAAAAGAGGGAGGAAGGACCACATCTCAAGGGGAAAGCCCATGATGATAAGATAAATAGGTCCAAATGGGAGAGCTCAACCATGTAAACAACAACTAATATCCAACTCAATGTTCCTGAAGATTATAGTATACGAAGCTTCTCCTCCAGTTTGGGAAAACTTGCCAGAAGAGGTTTAGCACAAGTTTTCCTATGAAAAACCATGCTGGCAATGCTAGTGTATAATTGTGCAACCTACCATCAGCATGAACAAGTAGTGGAAAAAAATGTGTTGATACTAAAACTTGGGTTTTTAGTCAACCTTCTTCAGAATGGATTCAGGGTAGCTTTCCTTTGATTCTTCAGGGAGGTTTTGGTTTGTATATCATGAAGGATATGCTGCATAGTATTCATTTTTTTGGCTCTCCGGGATATGGAAAAGGAATTGAACATGAGGTGGGAAAAAATATTGTGTAACAAGAATCCAGAGGCCAGTTGCCTCCACCCTAAGAAGACAAGTGGATCCAGAGAGCAGACTCCCCACCCTTAAACCAACAAGGAAATCCATAGAGTGACCTCTCCACCCTCAACCAACACACAATGTTTCCACCCAAGTGGGGGAGTCCAAAACACACCATAATAACAATAAGAAGGTTCATAGTTTTTCCCTCCAGGAATCCAAGGACACAATCCTCCACCCACACCACTGGGATAATCCAGAGAAAACCATCTCCAACCCTTGGCTTTATGGGGACTCCTGTTAGGAAAAATATAGGGCGGGGGGGTGAATCATCATTTTTATTGTCTTTAACTTTTCATTTCAAATTCTAAATTTTGTACATTATTGTTCTTCATGCAACCAGCATATGTACACAACTCTATTAAATGTAAACACCGTACATGCAATTTACTTAATTTCACAAATATTTCATATGTGAGTTAACTTAATCATTGCATTATTAGTTCATTCACCATCCAAAATTCAGTAAAGAATAGATAAATCACAACACATAAGAAAAACACATAGAACACCAAGATTTTAGGTGGAAAACAAATGTGGGAGAAAACCACCATTTTTGTCATCTTTGTCTTCTTCTTTTATAATTAAGAAACTTCATTACATCTTGTAATAGCACAAACTCTTACGAACCTGCAGGAACCCACCTTAAGTGGGATACAACCTCTCATTCTCCAGCACCCACTAGAAGGGAGTTACAACCCCCTAATCACATATAATGGCTCCTACTAGAAGGGAGCAATTACTCCCTTAATAAATTTATCGGATGTCACTGGAAGGAAGATCTAAATCCCTTACTAAATGATCCAACCCTCAATGCCTCTTGTGGCCCACATTTCATAATATTTCATGCTAGATCCACTTGACTCAAAACATCAAAACTTGTAGGCCACCTTTCATCATGTTTTCATAAGTTGCACCCACATCCAATTAAAGCCTAATACCAAGTAACAACTTTGAAACTAAATATTGAATCAAATCATCTAATCACTAAACTAACTGAGTCACTGTAACAACAAAAAACCAATCACTGAATCTAAACTAACTATTGCAACTAAATCAAACCAATCCATAACAAATACAAACCATCTAGATCAAGTCATCATAACAGGTACACAAAACCCATCAATTTTCATCAACTAGCAACATCGAAAACCATTACCAGATTTAACTTCAAATTGTATATGCTACTATTTAGAATAAAACCCACATATATATGTGCTTCCTTGGTATAACACATGTGTACATATCACAAATTACTAGTCATTGAATAATGAATCACTATAACAATAAATGAACCACTAAACCGTACATAGATCATTGAACCAATCACATATTATTGAACCAATCACATATCATTGAACTAATCACAGATCACCATATTGTAGCATCATTAACAATCAATATTCCATTCCATATTCAACCCAATCAACGTTATCAGACACAACTCATCAAGATAGAGACATCATTGACAGATAGCCACAAATAGAACATAACTCATCAAATGTCATCGTCAAGCCACACTGCAAAACCCTAGAACATATACGTGACATCCATGAAGAATATCAGTGTATGTATGTTACTACCATGCATAACACCCACATATAGATCTCAATAAATTGATAACCTGCGTACAGATCTGAAAAATTTTGTTGCAAACATAACTTCACTCTCTAGAATCTTTACTCGCAAAACTACAGACTTCTAAATAATTCATTTATATCATAACATCATTATAACCACAAATCTATTTAGTTACTTATGCATTTTCAATAAGTAAATAAATCAAGCATATATGTCAACATACTTCAAATATTTTAGATCTAAGTCTTCTCCTTACTTCCTGGTGTACACATGTTTCAGTTCATATCACACATGAATAACTCATTACATGCACACTTAACACCTTGATATCCATCTCCTTATATAGTTTTAGACTTAGCCAATACCTTAGGTAAATCCCTTGGTAATGTCGTTAGTATTATTTGAAAGGATCAAATAACCATTGTTGCTCCAATTACTATGGGCCAATACCATGGTAATGACCCCTGGTATCAGAATTCAATGGTTCAGATTATGTATGTGACTTTTACTCATAGGCCATGTGTATGTATGCTACCCTTATTCATAGGAACAAAATACTTTCTTAAACTTTTAGTTTTGTCATCCAACTATCACTGAACTATTGTTCCTATGTCCATTTTCTCTATAGTATTTGTACCAAACTGCATGAGATCATATTATCACAATGTTGACATCAAGTGCATCTTTATCAATCAATTTTCTATGAAGGACAACACATTAGCCATAATTCCAAAAATCTCCCACTTTGGACTTTATGGAAACCACTTTGGTGTTTGGTCACCACCTGTAAACACTTACAAGCACACCTGCAAATACCAAGACTTCTCTCCAAACACCAAACTTATCTCCCCCTTTGACATCAAGGGAAAATGCTTGATCTAGGTTAAATGAAGTGCTTCCCTTGTAGTATTGATTGTTTTAGAACTGATCTACGGAATAGTTACATATTGACCATGCTCTCCTTGAGCATATGTTGGACCTTTTAAAGATATACAATAAAAGTAAAAGGCTTTATTACTTCACCAAACATGACCTTTCCTATCACCAATGACTCGTGATTACATCAGAAACCCAACATATTGGTTTTACATATTTGAACCAACTTTACATCAATATCCCAAAATTACATAGCATGACTTCATCTGAGTAGCCCATACATGACTCAATATTAAAATGATTGCAAAATGGTTATTTTCATGACCATTACATCAAAAGAAATGTAAGACACTTATAACCAAAAACTGGAACCTCAACAATGAGGTAGCAGGACCATGATAGTCATCGGAAACTGCCATGCTCCATATAGCAATCTGATAGCAACAACATAGATAACAACATGAACATCCTCAATATGTAAGATGAGACAGTGTAATATTTCCATTATGACCAAATGTGTAGTGCTTCCAAGCATCACCAACAAAATATAACATAAGATAGTGTAATAAATATTTTTCATCAACTCGTCTTCTTTGACCTTATGTCATCAAGGTCATCGTGCTCCCTCCCTAAGGAACAACATCAATCTCTCAAACAACAACACCATGGTAGAAATCATATGTGCAAAAGAGTACCTTCATCATCACATTGAGTAGAAAAGAACTGATCAGTAGCATCAACAACCAACATAGAATACATATATTCAAACTTTAACAATAGCTAGAATAAGGTACCATCAACTTCTTTATCAAATAGAAATCAAGCAACATATAGGCACCATCCATAACTTCGCCACATACAATCCATGCATCATTGGTAACCCATGACATAATGACAACAACATATATATCTTCTCATCAATGGGAGATGCCAACAATAATGAGTAAATCATAAACTCATCATCATCAACCAATATCAAATAAGTAGAGCCTAACAGGAGACCATAATTCCAACAATGAACTATTATAAGCATAACATATGCTCCCCCCTGAACTTGTGCCAACTCTATACCTTCAATTCTGATCACACTATATCCATCTCAGCAATCAATAAATTCACCAAAGAACCATTTCATCGGCAGAAACATAAGATTTTCAACAATAACTCATCATTAGTCAATAACCTAAGCATCATAAGGGCATCCCCAAGAGTCTACAATAAATCAATATCAATTCCAGAATTCCAGTAATGATGGATGAAAGCATATGAGAGGCTCCCATTGAATCTGTGTCATTCCTCTTCTATTAATGAGAGGCATACCTGACTTTCTAGATCAAAACTCGTGTATACATGAGACTTTATAAGATTTGTGTACATAAAGTAAACTGCTAATTGATCAACTCCCCCTGAGCCTATCATGCATGTTCCTATTCATGTTACTTCTTCATATGAAATTTCATTAATATACACATCATCAAAAGAGTATCAAAACAAAATTGAGAACCATCACCAAGATACTCATGCATAGATCCCCTTGAGATCATACACTATTGATCTGGTGGACTGGATAATCATCACCTACTCTTCATGAGGTTGTGTACCTATCATTCACTTCTTCAATTACGGTTTAAGAAAAATAGAATCCAACGGGTACCATCTTCTTTTAATCTGGATACAAAGAAGAGGAATTATACCTCTTATTTATGCTTGAATTCTTCTTTACTAGCACATATAATTTGTTTGTATTTTTGTACCCTCTTGTTATAACCTTTTCAGTTTCTTCTTCTATAACTTTTCATTTAGTTGATGTAAATAAAATTATATGTCCTTTGTCATCCATTTGACCTAAACTTAGAATATTTTTCTTTAGCCCTTGAACTGACAATGCATCAGTTGCTTTTGTATCCTGATCAAGTTTGGATCTACCTTTCCCCGTAACTTTTTTGGAGCACTGTTTCCAAGAATAACCTTACCGTATTTGTTTTTCTTGAGAGATTCAAACTTGTTCTTATCTCTAGAAATGTCATGAGAGAATCCATTGTTTATGTACTATTCATCTTCATCTTCAAATGAGCACATAGCAAGGCTACACTTAATTTGTTCTTCTTCCTTTTACTTAATATGAGAAGTGTTCGTGGATTCACCTTTCTCCATTATTTTGATAACAATATTCTTGTGTGGTTTCTTCCCATGTTATTTGTGGAGATCCATTGACTTGTTCCTGCATTATTTTGCTACATGTCCAAATTTTCTACAAGTATAACATATTACATGACCAAAAAATGGAGTAGAGGAGTAATTATATGATGAAAGCATATTTTGGGGTAAGGCCAAAATCCCTTTCATTTATAAATTTCATTCGTGAGGCCTGTGGGTTATGGCCCACTAACTATCAAAAGTGTTATTTGATGTGTTTAAGCCTCAGAACCCAAACCACAACCCATTATCGGTCTTTCCTTTAAAAACCTGAGACCATTCATTTAATCGGAATACACAAGATTACAAGGGAAAACCCACAGCCGAACCATAAGGCCAGAATTCAAAAAGTATACAGCTGCTTCTATAAAATCTTCAGGTCCACACCTTCAATCCTTCCACAACGCTACTCCGATCTCTTATCGGTGCTATATTTCCTATCTATGATATCGCGTAATCATATATCGACACATCGACATTCCTCCATCCACCAGCCCTTGAACTTCCTAAAATGCAATGAGCGATCATATCTAGACCATCCATCTGGAACTCGATCTGATGGTTGCGATTAAGCCACATATCATAATCTCTTTGGATATCCAATCACCGATCAAACAATCCTCCACCATTGATCAACACTTAGTGGATCCAACAGTCCACAATTATCTTGTGTGGATAAGTAGCACTGAGAATACCCACACGAAAAGTGGTTTCCTCTCTCTCCTCAGCGTGCTATGTGTCACTTGGCTAATGGAATCAAGCAGTCATGCAATATTACCACTTACCACCTTTGCCTCACCCGATATACCACTTTTGCATATAAATCCACTGATGCGATATCAATTCCTCTGTCTCTGAGATATGATCCTCTCCATTGATCATATCGATCCAACGGCTCTTATGCATTCTCGCCTGTTTCCTCCTTAATTTAATCTCACTCGCCTTCGATGGATTTCTGCATTAAAACACAATTCTTCCACCAAACTCTGTCTATACATGACATCACAATCAACTCGATATCTTTGGTTTATGATTGGATCGCCATCAATCCTTATAGTGATCGATCGTCTGTCAAACCCTAAAACACAGAAACATTCAACCTGTCTATGAAATACACAGAGGCTATCTATACAATAATACACAGGTGCATAAATCAACACTAAAACACACTTTTATATTATACATGGCATAGTTACATTCTAAGGCATTTTAGCCTTAGAAACAAGCTCCCCTTTTGGTTACATTTTGGTCATTCTGTTCTCACAAATTTCTATCTATCACTCTCTATATATCTCCTCTATGTATCTCCTCTATCTATATCACGATATATAGATATATATATAT